>CAUYRH010149368.1:0-48234 GCA_963574655.1 Perodicticus potto
GTGGCAGGCGCCTGCAGTCCCAGCTATTTGGGAGGCAGAGGCAAGAGACTCGCTTGAGCCCAGGAATTGGAGGTTGCTGTGAGCTGTGATGCCACGGCACTCTATCCAGGGTGACAGCTTGAGGCTCTGTCTCAAAAAAAAAAAAAAAAAAAAAAAAACATTAGTGACTCCATTTTGATTCTGACAGCTTTTGCCCCAGTGACTCGGTGACTACGTATCCAAGGGCGAATCTGAAGGCCAGAGTCATCTCTTGTCATGGCCTTCAAGTTTGGAGACAAGGTTCAGTCCAGCTTCTGCTACTAAACAGATGGCTTTGGGCATGACACTCCTGCTCTCTCTGAAACTCCATTTCCTTTCTATCAGGTGGCAGTGACAGTACCTGCCTCAGCTCAGGGGGAGGGGTGGCTGAGCAATAGGGAGAATGTGTGGAGAATTCCTATGTAAACTCTGGAGCCCCAGATGATTGTAAACTCTTTTTATTAGCCATTTTCACGGGCCCTCTGCTTCCAATCATCCAAACGAAGCAGATGCTCGTGGAATAGTTTGATGGTAGTTTAAGCAACCTTTAACCATAAATGGAAATGAAAAATGATTATAATATTTTGGAAAAAATCATAATGTGTGTCAAAGACAAAAGCAAATTGTATGAATGTATGTGGAATTAGTCTTCTGGGGATCATCTGTACCATTGCAACCTCTTGGTCTTCATTTGTATTTATAACCCAAACGACAGGGCTTTTCCTTTTGCAGGAGCGTGACAGGAGAGTAATTCTTACATGAGCACTCTTCCTTGCAAGATAATAAGAGTAACAATCCCTAGCATTATTGGTAACTTTTCACTGCCACGCTACGCTAACCAGTCGGGTTACATTATCTCATTGAATCTTCACCACAAACCCATGTAGTGGGGCTGTCTATGATCATTCCCATTTTACTGATGAGTAAACTGAGTCTTGGAGAATTAGGGGAGTAAAGTGACAGATCCTGTCTCCAAAATCTTTAGCATTAAAGCAAATCTTTTGCTATTAAAGCAAATCAAGTCAGGTTCTAAATGGCTAGAATGCTTCCAATTAGAGCTTTCGATTGTGTGTGTGTGTGTGTGTGTGTGTGTGTGTGTTTTCAGGCCTGATATACTTCAAGAAAAAAGATAAATAACCACATACATTTATTTTCAGAATTCCTTCCCCGTCTTGGTTATTTTTAGGGATGGGGTCTTGCTATGTTGCCCAGGCTATCCTAAACTCTTAGGCTCAAGCAATCCTCCCCCCTCGAGTAGCTCAGATGACAGGCATACGTTGGGGTACCTGGCTCCCCACTCCCTCTTTTTTAATACAGCTTGAGGGATTATGCTAGAGGCAGTTTATGTCAGCAGTCCTACAAAATTCATTTTAAGTTATTCATTCATTTGGCTCATTTATTTAGCACCTATTGAATTCAAGCACCATGCTGGATACACAAAAATAACATTTAAAAAATGACTTTTAGAAGAAAGCAGCATTAAATAATGTTTAACAGCACAGGCCTGCATGCCTATTTGCCTGCTGTGTGTCCTGGGACGGTCATTTAGACCCTCTGATAACAGTGCCTACTGTTAAATGGGATCAGATATGTAAAGCACTTAGCGAGGGGCTTGGCACTTAGCTTATGCTCCATAAATGTGAACTATTTACACCTGGCAGAGACACCATTCACAGGACAGAAGCCAACTCCCTCAAGAACACTGCCTGTGATTTTATTTGGATCAACTCCAATTGCCCAGATCCTCTTGCCTGGGGTCCCTGCCATCTCTGTGTGCTCAGGTCTGTGGCCATGCCAGGCAGGTGCTCTGTCTTCCTAAGCCACATTTGGGCATCTTTCTCAGCCTTGCCAGCACTTGACCTCTGCCACCCCAGAATTGGCAGCTGCAGGGGCCTTGCCCAGGTGGGTGAGAGCTGCCTGCTATGGGGGATGCTGGGTCAGAGGGAGGGCAGGGCTTGCTCTAGAGCTGTGTTCCTCAAACTTAAGTGTGCAGAAGAATCACTCAAAAATGGTCACATCACTAGCATAACACCCAGACCCAGTGAAGAAAAAAATGGGGGGGGACAAGACCTAGGAATCTGTAGTTTAAGCAGGTTCTCCAGGGGATTGTGACTCTGGGATCATGTTGTAGGAAAACAGTTTTCTCATCTGTAAAACCAGAATGACACTAAAACTTCAAAGTGTCTTTAAAAGCATTAAGTGCAATTATTTTAGTAATAATTTTTATTTTAAAGAATATAGGCTTGAGCTGGGCTTTAGTCCTAAATTTGTCTTTAACTTGCTCTGTGACCTTCCGCCGGTCACTCAACCTTTCTGTGATTCAATTTCCTTATGTGCAAATGGAAGAGAATAGTACTGCTTTATCTACATCATGAGATTGTCAGGCAAAATCACCAGAGACAATGACTGTGGAAATCCTTTGAAATGTAGGAAGTGCTGAGCTTATGAAACACAGTCCCATGGAAAATGAAAATACAGCAGGCAAGAAAGCAGGAACACGCAAAAGCCATTCAGCAGGCATTTGGGATTTCAGGGAGAACTGGAGACCAGCAGTTCTGCCTGGGCACAGCCCTGGGGAGATCCTTGGGGAGGCAGGCACCACCCTTCCAGAAGTGGAGGAAAGAGCGCATGGCCAAGGAGGCTCCCGCCAGCAGTGGGGGTGTGTGAAAAAGACCAAGATGAAGGGGGCAGCTTTCCAGGCAGGCAGATGTCCACACCCCAGGTTGGATGGAGAGAACAGAGCAGGGAAAACAAGGTGAGATTCTGCAACAAACAGTTAAATGAATGAATGAGAGTCGTATTATCAAAATGAGGCATCTCCCAAAATATCATTGTAACTAAACAATAACACAACCCGGGTTACAGAAGAATATATATAAATGTACCATTTGTGTAAAGTCTAAAAACATGTAAAGGTTAGCATAGGGTGGCATGTGCCTGGTGTCCCAGTTACATAGGAAGCTGAGACTGGAGGATCGCTTGAACCCGGGAGTTTGAATCCAATCAGGGCAGTGAGACTTAGTCTCTAGAATATATAACTACATGTAAAACAACATTTCATATATATTATGTAGATGCATTTATGTAGCAAAAGTATAGACATAGTTAACAAACACTTGTGTGCCACTTAATGTGCTGGACGCTGTCACATGTATGTCCAAACACAGTCACGTTTTGAGGTACTGGAGGTTAGAAGTTCAACGTATGAATTTTAGGGAGACATAACTCAGCCCATAGCAATGGCCAAATAATAAGTGAGGCTGTGAGTGGCAAGTACACAAGCATTTGAAACATTAATATCTACACTTCTTTGAATGCATGAAATATTTTATAATAAAGTGAATGTGCTTCACTACAATACTGTGTTGTCAATAATAACAATAAAGCAACACTGGACGGGAAGTCACAGGGAATTCAAGAGGAACAGCATGGCCACACACGGCCCCTCTGCCATCTGGATCAGGGGGTCTCACCCCCGGCTGCCTATTAAAAGTCCTTGAAAAACTTATAGACTTTCTGAAGTCTGAGTCCCACCCAAGACCAATTTAAATCAGAATCTTGGAGGGGAGCCCAGGTATTGGCAGGGTAACAAGTTCCCCAGGGATTTCTAATATGCAGCGAGAGTCTGAGACCCACTGTTCTAAGTCAGCAGCAGGATCACCTGGGAGCCTTGTTTTAACTCAGATTGCTGGGCCCCACCCCAGAGCTTCTGAGTTAGTAGGTTTTCTTTCCCAACCAGTTCCGGATGATGCAGCTAGTCCAAGGACCCTGCTTTGAGGACTCCTCTCTGAGTGGCTACATACTCGCAACCTGCAGGCCAAAAACTGTTCTTTAGTGAGCACAGGGGTAAAAGTTCAAACATGAATACCTAAAGCCAGGTCACATCTCCTCTTTGCCACAGTCCTCACTGCTCCCTACTGTCTTTTTAGGGCACCTCACTCACTTATGTTCCTTGCCAGGCCTTGATGATATTTGAGCTTGCTGCCCAGGAAAATTCACAGAATGCTGGAACTAAAAACACCTTTGAAATCTTTCAACCAAATCTCTTCGTGGCATGTGAAGAACCCGTGCAGAATGCAGTTAATTGCCCAAAGGCTTTAATAACAAATTTATGAAGAAAGTGACATCAGAAGGACCATTCTCTTACTAAAAATGGCGGTTCGGGACCAAGTGTCATGTTATTCAATGGTACCAATTCATATGATTTTAATTCTTTTATATCAGGTTCTGGGGAGGGAAAATGGCTTCCTTCCACCTTTCTAGGTTCTTTAGCTGGGCTACAAATTAAACTGACATAAGACAGATTAACAGGAGAAAAAACATTTTAATTATGTGCGTACACACAGGAGTTCCATAAGACATGAGACTTGGAGAAAGGTCAAAGGACTGAGCTAACAGAAAGGGGTTGGAGTTTGGTGGTGATGAGAGGAAATGTGTGAAGGAAGGTCATGTTGTTATGTAGATAAAAAAATTCTCGGTAGCTTCTCAGTGGTGACCTCCCATATTCCCAGTTTCCGTGGAGGCTAAAGGAGGAGGATTGCTTGAAGCCAGAAGTTGGAGGTCTGCAGTGGGCTATGATCATGCCTGTGACTAGCCACTACACTCCAGCCTGAGCAACACAGCAAGACCCTTTCTCTAAAAAGAAGAATTTCTCAGGTACTAAAAGTTGTCCGGAGCAGCCCTCCTCCTGATACAGACACTTTGCTGATGTGAATTTCCTTTATAGATGTAAATTTCTTTTACAAGAGGACAGCTTTTCGGAGGCACTCCAGTGCCTGCAGTTCCTTAGAATAACCAGCTCAAAATACACCAAAGAAGTATATTTTGGGGTGGTGTATTCTGGTCTCCCATACTCATATTTTGGGTGGCGTGTCCTGAGCCCCAAGACAGAAATGAATTTAATAATCAGAAGAATTAATACAATTAACATTTTTTTTGCCCAGTTCTGCTCCTCACCAGCTGTGTGACCCTGACCAGAGGACTTATCCTTCCTGACTTGTCTCACTTGCAAAACTTCCTCACCTCAATTAGACATAGAGCTGGCATAGACAGGGACACAGTAAACAGCAGCCAAGTTTGGGTTTATTTCAACTTCGCTTGGCCTGGAATCCTGTTTATACCTTCATCCCTTCTCTTCAAGGAACAGCATGGCAAAGTTGAAAGAAACAAGGCATCAGGCTGACCTTGGTTCCAACTCTTACTTACCCCATTTGGCTTTGATCTCGTCAAATAGAACTGAATAGGTAGGTGCTTAAGCAGGCAGGAGGGTTCATGTAATAAGAGAGGAAATTTGGGAACTGGGGTAGAATTGAAGAATGTGCGCCTAAAGGTATTCAGATGTCAAAACTTCTCAGCACTGTACTTGTAAAAAGAAAGTAAAAGTAAAACTGTGGGCTCCGTCCTTTCTTCCTTGCCTGGGTTTTGGGCTGCCTATGGCCTGGCCATGTATTATTTAAAAATGATAGGCCGGGTGTGGTGGCTCACACCCGGAATCTTAGCACTCTGGGAGGCCAAGGCGGGTGGATTGCTTGAGCTCAGTAGTTCAGACCAGCCTGAGCAAGAGGTAGACCCTGTCTCTAAAAATAGCCAGGTATGTGGCGGGTTCCTATAGCCCCAGCTACTTGGAGACTGAGGCAAGAGAATCACTTAAGCCAAGAGTTTGAAGTTGCTGTGAGCTAAGATGCCTCAACACTGAATTCCAGGGCAACTGAGTGACACGATGTGTTAAAAAATAAAAATAAAAATGGGCGCTGTCTGTGGCTCAGCCCCATATACCAAAGGTGGCGGGTTCAAACCCAGGCTCGGCCAAACTGCAAAACAGAAAAATAGCCAGGCGTTGTGGCAGGCGCCTGTAGTCCCAGCTACTCTGGAGGCTGAGGCAAGAGAATCGCCTAAGCCCAGGAGTTGGAGGTTGCTGTGAGCTGTGTGACGCCACGACACTCTACCGAGGGCCACGACACTCTACCGAGGGCGATAAAGTCTCTACAAAATAAATAAATAAATAAAAATAAAAATGGTATGTCATTAACATCCTCATCGGTAAGTGAATCAGGAACCGGGACTCAACATGCCTACACATAGTTGCTGTCCCTCTGGTAGGTGTTCGCTGAACACTGGTTCTCCCTCCATTCTCCTTGGAACCCAAGAGGTCTGTGGATGGCTCCTGCTCTTAAGCTGCCCTGTGGGTTGCTGCGGGTGTGCTCTGAACTTAGCTCTTCCCTCTTGTTTTCCGCCTGAACTTATCTCCCCAATGAGATGGGAACTCCTGGTGCACAAATTGCACATTGTAGGAGACTGAGCACCAGGCTTGTAAGAGTGGGTCTTGAGGAAAGCGCTGGGAGCGGGACAATCTCCAAGCTGGCATGGAGCTGTTTTGCAGCCAGGAGACAAGCCCTCAAGCAACTGCACGTGTTAATGGGATAAGATCTGGCTTGTTAGCAAGCAGGTGTTGGACCTTGAATATATGTGGTGCAACAGAGTGGGAGTCGAGCTGGGGAAAGATCACGTAGGGACCATTAAACACGTGATCCTAGTGGGTGGATCCTAGTGGGTGGCCCCCCCACACCTGTTGTATAAGGTTTCAATAAAAGGCCATGGCAGAGGCTACTGGGGCTTCTCTGAACCTATGGGAAGTGCACCTTTTGCAAGCATTTGTACTTCTATCCGTCTCCCGGCTGTTTTATTCGCACAGTGACAGGGTGCCACAACAGGCACAACAGCACATACTGTTTGTAACGGCCCCGCTGAGGCATGTTGCAGGCTTACCAAATACTTGCTGGATGGCTCCGCAAAGAACAACAAATTCCAAATTTACTGCAATCATAGACAGTCTCTGGGGCCACATTTGTCAAAGCTATATCCACCATCAGGTTGGGGGCAGATGGGAGAGAATGGATGGGAAAAGGCAGATCCCCACCTCCCATCCCCCCCCCCATGCTAGAGCTATTAATCAGACTGTGTGTGTCATAGATGCTCCACTTTTTCCTAGAAGGTCCCTGGGTGATTCCTGAAGCACAGCAAAGTTTGAGACACACTGACCTTGGCACCTCCCTGCTGGTCTCAGCAACCAGATGGGTACAAAATTAAACTTTCAGCCTGGTCGATTTCTTTTTACACGAAGAGGGAGAGTCTGCAGAGGATTTGCCCAGGAGCACCTCAGGTGGACAGCTCTTTCTTCATTGACTTCTGTATCTTTTCCCTATTTGTCCATCTACTCATGAATGCATGAAACCTTTATCTGGCATCTACCACATTGCCTAAGGGTGCCTCTGATGGGGTCTCTGCCCTGGAGAGAAAAATAGCCTTTTCCCCTGAAGAGGAAAATAGCCTTTTCTCTCTCACAGGCGCTTTCCTATCTTCCTTGCTGGTTTTGGGCTGCTGATGGCCTTGCCATGCATTATTTAAAAATGATACGTGTCATTAACATTCTCACCCCTAAGTGAATCAGGAACCGGGATTCAACATGTATATACAGTGTGATTGCAACTGTATTAAAATCCATTCTCAAAAGACCAAGAGATAATATATTAAATGTTAGGAAAGAACAGCTGGCTCTGGAGAGACAGAGGTATGAGGGAGTTTTGTTTTCTTCCTTATACTTTTCTCTCCTGATATATATATTTTTTTTCCTGCAGCTTTTGGCCGGGGCTGGGTTTGAACCCGCCACCTCTGGCATATGGGGCCGGCATCCTACTCCTCTGAGCCACAGGTGCTGCCCTCTCTCCTGATCTTTCTATGATAAACATGGATCACTTTCAGAATTAGGCAAAAGTAGTTCACATAAACACCGTCCTCTTTCTGTGTGCATATGCATGTGGGTGCACGTGTGTATGTGTGCACACCTGTGCTTGTGGACGGGGTAGAGAGAAATGACTCAGAAATTTAGGAGGTGGTTTTATTCCAGTGAGATGGGAAGAGGACAACTCCTGTCCCTTATCTTAAAGGGCCATTTGAGTTCTTGCTGAGAAAGCTGTTGACGTAGGATCCTAACAATACCTCAAGAGGGAATGAGGTATCCCCCCACAGTGAGTTTATTTGGATAAGCAGAGTTCACCCATTTGAGCAATTTCTCTGTAAGCAACCATTTAACAGCGATGTCTCTGAACAAATGACATTTCCCTGCTTTTCTGGCAGATTTAGGTCCTTGGTGGAACATGGAGGGCAAGGTGCTCCACACTTAAACCATCTCAGGGAGTCTGCAGTGTTTTTTGTTTGCTCTCTTGCTTGTAGAGGTAGATGTCACTTTTGAATGTACCAGTGACAGGCCACATATCCTCATCTCTCACCTCACTTCTGCAGGAGGAGCTGATGGAGGGAGGAGGCAGCTGCGCCTGCTCCAACCATGTCACTGCTGCCCTCTGTGACTGGGTGCCAGGCAGGGGAGTTAAATGCCTCCTGCAAACGTTCTCAGGGTTCCATTAGTACCTGTGGGGTGCGCCGTTTCAAGTCGCTAGACAGTAGAGCGTGGTTTCTAAGTTACCCTGCAATGAACTGAATATTTTGTGTCCTTCCAGAATTAGTATACTGAAATTCTAACCCCCAAGATGATGGTAATAGGAGGTGGGGAGTTTAGGAGGGGATTAGGTCAGGAGAATGGAAGCTTCATGAGTGGAATTAGTACCCTTCTAAAAGAGACCCCAGGCCAACCAAGGTGGCTCATGCCTGTAATCCCAGCACTCTGGAGGCACAGGCAGGTGGATCGCATCAGCTCAGGAGTTTGAGACCAGCCTGAGCAAGAGCAAAACTGTCTCTACGACAAATAGAAAAACTAGCTGGGACTCATGGTGGCCACCCGTAGTCCCAGCTACTCAGGAGGCTGAGGCAAGAGGATTGCCTGAGCCCAAGAGTTTGAGGCTGCTGTGAACCATGATGGCACAACACTCTAGTCTTATTGACAGAATAAGACTCTATCTCAAAAATAAATAAATAAAGAGGCGCCAATGAGCTTCCCGACTCCCCTGCCATGTGAGGACACAGTGAGAAGGCAGAAGTCTGCAACTGGGAAGAGGCCCCTCCGCGGAACCCGGACGTGCTGGCTCTCTGATCCCAGACTGCCAGCCTCCAGAACTTGAGAGAGAAATTTTTGCTGTCTATTAGCAACCCAGTCTGTGGTACTTTGTTATAGCAGCCCGAAGGGATAAAGACATATGCCATAACTTGTTTGGCTCACTGTCCCCCTGGATCCATGTTCTGAAATATGTTATATGCCATGTAGTGTCAACGCAGGCGGTGCCAACAGCAACTACTACTATTAAGCTTCTCCCAGGTGAAATGTTACCTTTGCTACCCTACTCAGTCCCCATGACAATCCTGAGGATGATGACGCATCAGCATAAGTCTATTAACATGATGAGGAAGTGCAAGGCACAGAGAGGCCAAATACTTTCCCAGGTGCTGTGGTTAATAAGAATTAATGCGCTCGCGCCTGTGGTTAAAGTGGCTAAGGCGCCAGCCACATACACCTGAGCTGGCGGGTTCAAATCCAGCCTGGGCCTGCCAAACAACAATGACGGCTGCAACCAAAAAATGGCCGGGCGTTGTGGCAGGTGCCTGTAATCCTTGCTACTTGGGAGGTGGAGGCTGGAGAATCGCTTGAGCCCAGGAATTGGAGGCTGCTGTGAGCTGTGATGCCACAGCACTCTATCCAGGGTGACAGCTTGAGGCTCTGTCACACACACAAAAAAGAATTTATGGTAGGATTTGAATTCAAGTGTCTCTATCTTGTCCCTGGGCTTTTATATTATGCTACCCTCTTTTTCAGAAACACAAATTAAAATAATAAAAAAAAAATAATCCGCAAACTACACTACTTAATACTAATTGCTTTTACTTTCCACTGTTAAAAGATTAGTTGTATGAACCGACTGCTTACAAGTTGCTATGGCACCAGACTGCTGTGATTGTGACATTTTGGTTCATTGATGTTGTCCTATTATTGATATGTTGAAATATTGAAAATACACTAAAGGTTCTTTTTGCTCACTAGCATCATCCACACCCCAAGTTTTTCATTCTTTTTTTAGAAATTCACATAAAAGTCACATCATACATAGCTAACTATTATAAAGTCAATGATTCATTCGCATTCAGTATATTGACTATGTTGTGAAAGGATTAGCTTGGGGCGGTGCCTGTGGCTCATTGAGTAGGGCGCCAGCCCCATATACTGAAGGTGGTGGGTTCAAATCCGGCCTCAGCTGAACTGCAAAAAACAGAAAAATAAAAATAGCTGGGCGTTGTGGCAGGCACCTGT
Source organism: Perodicticus potto (assembly GCA_963574655.1). Taxonomy (NCBI): domain Eukaryota; kingdom Metazoa; phylum Chordata; class Mammalia; order Primates; family Lorisidae; genus Perodicticus; species Perodicticus potto. The sequence goes on from CAUYRH010149368.1 coordinate 10,271, forward strand.
AGTCCCAGATACTCAGGAGGCTGAGGCAAGAGAATCGCCTAAGCCCAGGAGTTGGAGGTTGCTGTGAGCTGTGTGACGCCACGGCACTCTACCGAAGGCGATAAAGTAAGACTCTGTCTCTACAAAAAATTAAAAAAAAAAAGCATCGGCTCAGCTCGGCGCCTGTGGCTCAACGGGCTAAGGCGCCAGCCATGTACACCTGAGCTGGTGGGTTCGAATCCAGCCCGGCCTGCCAAACAACAATGACGGCTGCAACCAAAATAAAGTTTGGGCTTGTTAAAATAAATTAAAAAAAAAAAAGCATCGGCTTGATGTAATTCTGAAATATTTTTGTCACCCCCAAAGTAAACTCTAGATCCTCCATCCTCCTCCTCCCAGCCCCTGCACACACTTATCAGCCGTGGAAGCCCCGGGTTCTGTGTGTGTCACTGAGGATCCCTGTTCCAGCTTGGGGCCAGCTCTGTGTCATAGGAAGTTGTTCCATCTCACGGAGTGGGTGGCGGAGCCTCTTCCCAGACTGACGGGGCTGGCTGAACCTCTGGAGCATCTTCCACGTTTTAATTCTGGGACAGCAGCCCCTAGGGGACTTGGATTCTCTCTCTCAGTTCTGAATGGCCAGAGGTGTGGAAGCCTGAAAAGCAGGCATGCAGGAAGCCACTGGGTTTGCTTTTATCATGATGGGACGTGGTGTCACTTAATTGCAAAATACCAACCAGTAGGACAAAAACTGAGTCCCCATGTCTCCTGACTTCTACTTTCTGCACATACCATTCAGTACCATACATTTCCACAAACACTCAGCAGGGAAACACATTTGGGAGGCATATTTTTGAGAGGCTTTTGCATATATGAAAGCAATGGCTACCTTTGCTTGAAAGATGTGTGGACTGCATGTGCTATGAAAGACCAGGATTCTAATATTGAAACTAAAATATACATGCTGCTTTGTAGTTTATAAAGCATTAAAAATTCATTTTTTCGTGTAGTCCTCTCAACAACAGAAAATAACATTATTACTATTCCCATTTTATGGAGAAGAAAATTAAAGGAGCCAAAGGTTAAAACAACTTGCCCAGAATTGCACAATTGGAAACAGCAGGCAGGCCTTCTGACTCCAAAAACAGTGCTATTTACAGGATGCTGGACTTCTTGTTTGCCATTGTCAGGGTTGATATCCCAGGAAAACATGGCAGCCATTGCAGAACTGCCAGCGGTTTCCCCGGCCGTTCTCCTCAGGTACCCATTTGCTTGAATTTGCCAAATTGATTAAGACCTGATTGAATGAGCCAAGATCGTCCTGTCAGCCTCAGTTAATCCAGTGAATGGAGACTTTCCTCTCTGAGATGCATACACATGAGTTGGACTCCTCATTCCAGGGATCTCAGAACTTTGTGGAGTGCAGGCTAAGCATGATCCAGCCCCTGCCCACACCTTCGCCTATTCTCTCCTCCTTCCCAGCCCTTCGAATTTGCATTCTATTTTGCACTGGGATCAACCTATTTGCAAATTTCCCAAGCTTGCCAGAAAGTTCCTTACCCCATGCCTTTAATAATTATAAACAACAATGATAGTAGCTCTCTGCTGCATCATACTGGCTCTAGGTTGTACACATGCTGTTTTATTTAATCCTCACTACAACTAAATGAAGTCATCATTGCCCATTCCATTTCACAGATGAACAAACTGAGGCTTGGAGTGGGTTAAGGATTGAGCTTTGAGTCAGACAATGCCCAGCTCTAATCAGTATGACCTTGGGTAAATTTCATCTCTCTTCCGGCTTCAGTATCTGTGTATATGATACTAAGCATGCTTCACCAGTCTCATGGGGCTGTTTGAAGAGGAAGCGATATGGGCATAGTGTTCAGCACCTGCTTGGTCAGTACTTCATAAATGCTCAGAAGTATAATGCCCATTATGGAAGTAGCTCAGCTTTGATTTCAAATAATTTCCTGCCTCTCTTCAAGTTAGCTGTTTCCCCTATTTCTCATTGCCCACTGCAGGTGGGCATCAGTTTCCCTCCTTTAGGGATGGGGGCACTGATGCTCACACAAGCTTACGCTCAGCTCTGGGAATCCTGTTGAAATTCCATCAGCTTCAGGGCCCCCAGCTCCTGCCCTGCCCAAACTGGTCAAGAGAAAAGGCTCAAGACAGCTTTGTTAAAGAATTACTGGGTTGGAATTAGGTAACTCAGCACTCACTATGATTTGGGCATATCCCAACATCCCCCATAGCTGGAGGTGGAGGGTGGAAAGGCAAAGAAAGCTTTTGATGTAACCCTTTTGATGCCCCACTAGAGGACAGAGGAAAGATTAGAGAATATTGTCTATATTCCTGAGAAATGTGGCTGAATTTCAAGATAATGATAGGATGTGCTTGAGGGCCAGGGGAGCAAGTCAGAGGGAAGAATATCAGTTTCCTGGGCACATGCTGTTACATGAAGAAAAAGGCGTTCTTTGCCATTCCAGACGAGGAGAAAGGGGTCTCCCATAACAGGAAACTGGAATTAGAGTGAGATCTTAATCTGGAAATTAAAAGTCAAGAGCCACTCAGGGTAGCACAGACAACCACACTCTATTCTTCCTCTTAGCACGCAGGCACCACCAGACCCACCCGATATTTGTTTATAGTATATCTTCATCATCCACCCTTCCCCACCGCAAGGCAGAGATTTTGTTGTGACTTCCAGGTGTGGCCTCCGGGCCCAGAACAGCCCCGACACACAGTAGGTCCAATAAATATCTGTTGAAGGGTTGAGTGAACGTTTGGACAGGGCATCCTTTTACTGACCCCACTTCGAGGTGAGCCAGGGAAGGACTGTCGTCGTCCCCTAAGCCCAGGTGAAGGGGAAGCCCACCCAGGGACAGGCACCTGATCGACCCATTGGTCCAGAGGCTCGCGCTCGGGTTGGGGTTGGAGCCCTGCCCGGCAGGCTGTGACCTTGGGGGCCACCCTGCACCTCCCGGAGCCAGGCTTCCCCCTACACACGGGCAGGGCGCTGACTCCCCACCCCCGGCGCGCCCCACGCACCCTTGGCCGGCCTGCTGTGACGAGCCCAAGGTCACCACAGCCCCGGGCCCACGGCTTCCAGGCTCGGGTGGGCACGAGACGGATGGGCGCCGGCACCCCGGCGGCGCGTTTTGGGGTGGGGGCCGGCGCGGGGCGGTCCCGGGGCGCGGCGCGCGCTGACGCGGGGCCCCCGCGATGCGGCGGGGACGGGGCGCGGGGGGAGGCGCGTCCGCGAGGCGAGCGTCCTCCTTTTGTGCGAGCGCCGGCGGCTCGGCTTCTCGAAGGTAACGGCGCTTCCTCTTCCTCCTCGCCGCGCCGCTTCCTTTTATAGTTATTTCTCGCCCGGCGCTCGCCAGGGCTGCTGCTGCTGCTGCTGCCGCCGCGGCGGGGGCAGCTCGCAAACCTGTGGCGGTGACGTGAGACCCGCCAACCCGGAAACGGCGGCGGCAGCGGCGGCGGCACCGGAGGCTCCGAGGCTCCTGCGCTCCCGCGCCCGCGCTCCCTTCGCCCGGCCGCCTGGGCCGCCAGGTACGTGCCGGGGCCCCGCCGGCGCCCCTGCCCGGCCGCCCGGCTGCCCGCACGCGCGCCCCTGGAGCCGAGGTGCGCCCGGGGAGGGCGCGGGGCGCGCGCGCGATGGGTGCGGGGAGAGCTGGGGGTGCGATCCGGGCCGCGCTGGCCGGGCGCCCCCGCGGGTGCAGAGGGCGCGCCGTAGGGGCGGGGGCGTCCAGGCTGGCCGGGGTGGCCTGCGCGAGGGGCCCAGAAGAGGCACCTTGGGTGGGCTGGGGGCGGCGGGGGGACAAGAGGGGAGCACGCAGCGGGGCCGCCGCCCGGGTCCACCCAGCTGCGGGGAGCGCGCAGGGTGCCCGGCACAGCCACAGCGTCCTGCGCCCTGAAGCAGGGGGCGCTCTGGTGGGGGTGGTTGTCCCTGAGCAGATCCTTCCTGCGAGCCAGGTGAGGGCGCAGGGACTGACCCCCGGCGCAGTGCAGCTCCCAGCTGACTTCAAGTAGGGACCGAGAAGGCCAGTCGCCGTAAAATTGAGGAACTAGAAGGGGTGAACAGAATCTCCATTGGCCTCAAGACTTCCTCCTCGGGTGGTCACCCGCCTGTGTTTAAAGAGCACTTCCTCTTTGCCCTTTATCTTTTAATCATCTTTCTTTTTAAATGGAAGTTCAGTGTTAACCGGTAGATGCCCTTGCAGCCTGCAGGGCTTTCTTGGGCTGAGTACACCCAGTGTGGGTCTGCAAGGAACCCATGTGTCCTTTGCAACGTGGGTTCTGTGTCGGGGATGACAGGAAAGAGGAACCGAGGACTTCCCTTGCTGGAGCGACCCCCACCCAGGGGGTGTCTTTCATCTTCTCCCTGCTGCAAGAAATGGAGGGCTGGGGAGGAATTGAACGGGAAGGAGCCTCTGAGGGGGTGTGTCACGTGGATTTTGCACCTATGTTTAATTCCTGGCCCTGCCACTTACTAGCTGTGAGACCCTGGGGAAGCTGCTTATTGTCTCTGAGTCTTAGGCTACTGTCTGTAAAATGGGCTCTTGTGACTAGGGCCTGGAGAAAATGGGCAGGGATTTCCTGGGCTGGCAGGGGGATGCAGTGATGGAACGTGTCATTGCCAGTCACCTTGAATTTCTGCCTCCCCAGCACCTAGAAGGGGTGCCTGGAGCACGTGGGAGGCACTCCATAGATAGCTGTGAAGTGAACGGGTGGGTGGTGAATTTTGAGAAGTGAGTTGGTGTGCTTCCACATCTTCGCTTCCCTGCCCTGTGACATCCATTCACCATCCCCAGAAAGCCACATTTGCCACCTGGACTCATGGACTCCACCCATTCCCTGAGGAAGAGGATCTTGTGAAAATATTGACTCTCTGTGAAAAGGAACTTAAACCCTGACTTTAAGACTCTTGAAAGATTGCACTGGGCGAGATAAAAAGGAGGGGCATTTCATTGCATAGCCAGGTGACTGGCTGAGGCTTGGATGGTTTCCCAGGCCTGGGGGGTTGGTGTAATGTGGAGGAAGCTGGGAAGAGGTAGGTTTCCTACCTCAGTGGGCATGCAGGAGTGGTCAGCAGCTGTGAGTGTTCTTCCTTCTCCTTGTAATTTGCATTCTCTAGATCCTTGTTGGATTAACAGCATGGGGAGAGGCAGAGCATGCGATGAAGGAGGTTAGAGTGGGTTCATGGACCGGGAAACTTGGAAATGGCTTTTAGATAAAGGCCCAGTATGTGTTTCTGCAGTTTGCAGTAGGAGATTTTCAAGAAATTTTGCTTTCTCTGACAGCCATCCTTTTCCTTCTGTTTCAGCTCCCAAAGTCTTCTTTGTACCTCCTTCTGTTAGGGTCCTTAGCTAGGTGGGTTCCCCCCACCTCCGGAGGGCAGGAGTCTAAGAGCTATTCCATTCGCTATTTTTAAGAGGCAAGAGTAGGCACCTCTGTGCAGTGACAGGCTGCAGTGTGAGTGTGTGCAGGTTCGTTTTTAACTCATGGAGTGGCCACGGTTACCTGTAAAGGGGAGATGCTATTCTCATTTTTACCAAGACTGAAGAGTCCAGAAATTAGACACAAGACCCTCAGCCAGGAAGGGGCAGATGCAAGGCCCTCACCTAAGTCTCTGCTTGCAAAGCTTAGACCTTGCTCCTTTCTGAACGATCTTTGTGCTTCCCCTGGCACTGGACAGGCTGCCTGGCACATGCGGGAAACTCAGTACATGTTTTTTGACAGAACGAGCAGAAGAGCAGTGGGTTTCCTAATGCTCTGCGTGGATGTACATTCTGTTTCCATCTCAAGGTCAACTCACTGGCCTGTAGGTGACCTTGAAATTGGTTTTCTGGTGGTTGCTGCCTGTGTGGAGTCCCAGTCCCCAACTGCTCTTACATCAGGATCCTGAGGCAGATGTTCAAGAAGGACACATGAGGGACGCCAGTGCCAGGAGGTTGTGGCCTCACTTACGCTCAGCATTATCGCCATCTCTTTGATTGAAGAGACCATCATTCATGTGGCTTTGGCGGTCTGGGACTTGGCTGTCTTCAGCAAAAGCATCCTCCTGTGAGCATTGTAGGCAGTGCTGTATAGGTGAAAACTCAGATTTAAAATCGGTACACCTTACTACCAGGTGGCCTTAGATCGCTAGCCACCCTCCGGGAACCTGCTGTTCCTCATCCTGCAAACAAGCAAAATAATCCCACCCCCATCTGTCTCATAGGGTTCTTGAGTAGGAGAATAACATCCAAAATCACACCTCAGTTTTCTTTCTCACTCACTGTTCAAGTGCGTGTGACCAAGTTTCTTCACCTCTCAGAGCCTCAGTGTGCTTATCTGTAAAGTGGGGAAAATATGTGTTGGGGTTGTCTTGCTCTTTGTAGGAATGTAAGCAAGCTCTGAGCATGGGCCCTGCCTCTGGTTATGCACCCACTAATGGTGACCATCATCAATGGTTGTTATTATCATCTCCAGTAACAGTGGTAATTGATGTTTCTTCAGCCAGAATTTAGACATCTCAAGGCCAGAGGCACCCCTCTTTTATCTTCAATTGAAGCTTCTTGAAAGAAGTAAATTGGGGGTACAAGGGAAGAGAAGGACCAATTTTATTCTTTTATCTTCTCCTTAAAATGGGCATTTGGTGAAGACATGTTGAAGACATGCTCATTGTCAGCTTGTTTTTCCAGCATATCTCAGGATAAGGGTCTCTGTCCCTCACAACTCTATGTGCCTGTGACACTTGTTTCATATCTTCCCTTAACTTTCCTGTGGACTCCTCTCTGCAGAGACTTTCCTTTTCTAGTTTCTTAAATGGGCAGTGATCCTAGTGGCCTTGGTGGAGCTTTGGGAGTTAAGTTTTGATGGTCTTAAAAGGGGTGATTAGCTTTGCCAGGTTGAAAGAAAGATAACTTTGTAGCCAAGGATCCATGAAGTTAAGAACAGGTATTTTTTCCCCCCTCTCACCCTTTTTTGTCTTCTTTTACGGAGCGTTTAGGGGCCAGATTGCTGGGGTTTACACCCCTGCTGTGCCATTTAGAAGCCGTGTGACCTTGGGCTGGGTACTTCCTCTCTCTTTGGGCCTTCTTCATCTTTCAAAGGAGGAATAGTAATCGCCACCTGGAAGTGTTGTTGTACTGCTCAAGTGAGAGGTGGTGTGGAAATCCAGTGGAATGCGCTGCACACAGTAGGTGCTTAGACTCTGCTCCTGCCCCCTGCCCCTCTCCATCCCATTTTCCTGTCCCCGCAGTAGAGTTCCAGGTCCCCTTGGGAATGGAGTCCTTGGCTGGCAGGTTATTCCTAGATTCAAATTGGAGCCTCCAAGCTTTCTGAAGTCCAAGTGTGCTATTTTAAACCAATTGTTGACTGGCGGTTGTAGGGCGCTTCCACTGAATGGAGAGATAATTCTACCAGAGCTCGTCAAGGAGAGTAAATGGGGGAGTCATCGAGTTTGCATTCTGTCCCATTGATTTTTTTTTCCTCCCTTTTGAAGACTTACTAGATGCCATCTGCTCCTTGAACATGATGTTCATAAATATATAAATAATCGAAGTCGATGAGGAGGTTTGCTTCAAGAAGTGTTGCTGAGAGTGATTTTTATAAATATTTAAGATAATCTGAAATCATTAAAGGAATTGTGGGGTTTATTAAGAAACTGAAAACATGTTTTGGAAAGGTTCCTTTTGTTTGCAAGTTGAATAAATGTTGAGGTAGAAACACGAGGGAAGGCACAGGACTGTGGGGGTGGGTGGGCAGCCATTTGGTCTGTCTCTGCTGCCTGGTGTGGGCAGGTGTGCGGTCACTTATTTCAGGGTTGGGGAGAGAAGGGTGGGTGCGGGTCACCAAGTCCCAGGGAAGAGGACCTGTGTCAGCATTTCTGAAAGCAACCCGTGAGTAACATGTGCCAAGTCTCTGTGGGGGCTGCACTCCTCGGATCCTCCTTGTGAGGAGTCCGTGGCAGGCTTCTGGAAAGTTCCTACAGTGAACCTCCTTTGGATAATGATGGGCTACATTTTAGCAAGTCCTACTAAAGCTCCCCACTTTGGGAGGTTTCTGGGTGGTAAAAGCAAGTGATGGGAGTTAGAGGAGTTGCAGGTCTGAGTGGGAGGCCTAGGTGGGCTGAGATTCTGCCACCCCAATACCGCGTGCTCTGAGGCCCCCAGCTTTGAGTAGGGTGGGCTAGGAGGTCATCTAACCTGGACCCCTCCTCTCATTCATGCAAGATGGGGCTGATGCCAAGGGCACAGATCTGAATTTGTCCCTGGAGGTTCCCAAGGTAGCTTACCAGATGAGTAGAAACACGAAAAACACATGGCAGATGACAAAGGCCTAGGTTAGACCTCACTAGATGTGACAGTGGGAACACAAAGGGTGAGAGGGGGGAGAGGCTGCCTTCCTGTACCAGCAGACCCAGGGGCTGTGCCTGCGGTGGTGGGCTGGTGGCTTGGAGGGAGGGCGGGGGAGAGGCACTGGGAGCTGCACGGCTCCCTCTCACGTGGTCCAGGTCTGGAAGGACCCAGCAGGAACCTCCTGCCCAGAGTTTCAGGCTTGAGCATCCAGTACTCTAATTTAAACACATGAGGGAAGTGGGGCCCACAGAGGAAGCATCTTGCCCAAGAAGCAGATTCAGGACTGGCACACGGGGCTTTTTCTACCACATTGCAGAGCCTGCCTATCTGTGCCTGGACAACATGCACTGGCTGTGTGAAGCCCCGGCTGTGAGGGCAGGAGGATGCTGAGGGCTGGAGCCCTTCCCCAGCTCAAAGTAGACCTCTGCTCCTGCCCTTCCTTCATCAGGGGACTAAATCCTTAAATCAACAGTGGAAAAGAAGGCCTGACGCAGGCAAAGTGATAGCTTTGAAATGAACACACAGCCAGCTGGGGAGACAACCCTCTCTCCATCCTCTCCCCCTCCCACACCAGCATCAGCTGAAGAGGGTGAGGGTAGACTCACGCAGAGAAATTAAGGCTGGGAAGGACATGGGCAGCTGGATGAAGGAAAGCTCCATCTTTTTTTCATCTGTCTAACGGAGTCTCCATGTTTCTAGCTCTGTCTGGCCACTTTAAGCTCTTTGGAATTTACACACATCAAATTCTGTTGCACTGCAGAACCAAAGGAGCCCATTGCCCATGACCTGGGTGGGGCAAGTCACATCACCTTGCTGGTGAGAATTGCCATTGGTTCGGCTGGGTTAATACTACCTGCCTCCCTAGGGCATTTAGAGGATTGAGTGGGATAAGGTGTATAAAAGCACCTGGCGTTTTAGCAGAAACTCAAACTCTCCCTTCTCATAGTCAGGGGGCAAGGGTGCAGGGGGAAGGGAGGTGGGGTGGGGGGATTGAGAGCTGAATGATTTATCCACTGCTGATTTCAGGCCAGGGCTATTCTGGCAGAGACAGGCTATGTATTTGTTATATGAGGGCACTTTCTTTTTTCTTTTCTCTCTGACTTTTTTTTTTTTTTTGAGACAGAGTCTCACTATGTCACCCTGGGTACAGTGCCATGGTGTCACAGCTCACAGCCACCTCAAACTCTTGGGCTTAAGCCATTCTCTTGCCTCAGCCTCCCAAGTAGCTGGGACTACAGGCACCCACCACAATGTCAAGCTATTTTATTGTTGTAGTTGTCGTTGTTTGGCAGGCCCCCTCTGGGTTTGAACCGCCAGCCTCAGTGTATATGGCCGGTGCCCTAGCTGCTGAGCTACAGGTGCGGAGCCGAGGTGGGGGGGGGCGTTTCTTTAAGATGTTTTCAAACTGCTGAGTGTCTTTATATCGAACAGAACTCTCTGCAACCTTGGTGGCTGGCGCCTTTGAAAAGGGATAGTGGTGGGATGAGAAGCTTGGCCCGTGGATCCAGGTCTTGGTTCAGGCCTGACACCCATGTGAAGCCTTTTGCACATGGTAGTATAACCTTCTGTAGCATCTCAGTGCCTGTTTTCCAGCTTGTTTTGGCTCTTAAGTCAGAAAATTTCTGAATATGCCTGGTGTAGGCTCTGGCGTCCTCAGTAATTTGAGTCCCCAGTCCACACAGCCTTGGGGCTAGGACTCAGGGCAGGGAGACTGAGACTGTAGTCTAAAGGAAGTCTTTTTACCAGCTTTGTTCAAAACCAGAGTTGAAGTAGAATGCAGAAGAAACTGTGAAAGTGAAACTTGGGCAATAACTTCCTAAAATGTCTGTTCAGCTCCCCTCCACGCTGGTTTTGTGCTCTTGGGGCACCAGAGACCAGCCAGTGTGCACACAGATCAAACAGGCTTTTGAATGAAAGAACCACTAGACATTTCTGAGGATTCTGAAAAGCAATATTTCACAGTCATTCCTGAACATGACTTTTTAGCTCTCAAGTTTTCAGTTTATAAGGGAAAAAGGAGTAAGATCCACTTGGCCATTCAGCTGCAGTCATTAAGTGAGCACCTACTGTGTGCTGGGCCCTGTGATGGATCCATGTGGGAAACGAATTCCATTTCATTAGAGACCCCACACATGTCTCTAAGAGGCCTGAGCAGATCACAGAAGGAAAGAGTGTGGGTTTGTTTCCTTGGGCTAACCCAAGACTGGCCCTCTAGGCCCATTCTGCTCACTCGGGAGTCAGAAAAGCTTTCTTGACAGGTTTGAAGGTGGGAGGGAGAGTAGGCAGAACCACCAGGCACTGTGAGGGACAGACCAGGAGGTTGATTAGTGGGAGAGCAGAGGCCAGGAGTGAGGTGACATTCCCAGACCATTTGTGTAGGCAGTTACGGCCCAGGCAGGCAAAAGCCCCTCTTAGCAGGGTTCCCATAAACATCATGTGGTGGGTCTCTGTGGCTTTGGGTTTCTTTCTTAGTTTTTGTTCTCCCTTCATAGTACTCGTAACTTTCCCTCATGGCGCGTGGACCACAGGCCGTGTACGTTACACATTTTATTTCTTACCATCACAGTAACTCTGTGAGGCAGATGTTAGCCCCACTTTACAGATGAGGAAAACAGAAAACTCAAAGTGTAATGAGAAGCAGAGCTGGAATTCAAAAGTGCAGGCCATCTTCAGCGCCCACCTGCTTTTCCTGCCTCCTGTAGGTGGTAAAGTCATTTTTTTTGTTTTTTTTGTTTTTTTTTGAGACAGAGTCTCATTTTGTCGCCCCACAGCTCACAGCAACCTCAGACTCTTAGGCTCAAGTGAGTCTCTTGCTTTAGCCTTCCGAGTACCTGGGACTCTATAGACGCTCACCACAATGCTTGACTATTTTTAGACACAGCTATTTTTCTTGCTGTTGCTCAGGCTGGTCTCAAACCTGTGAGATCAGGCAATCCACCTGCCTCAGCCTCCCAGAGTGCTAAGATTACAAGCGTAAGCGTGAGCCACCGTGCCCGGCCTAAGGTCTTGAACATAACAGGAAAAGTCTCTGAATGGAGTCATCTACCCAAGAGCAGACGTGGCTCCTGCCTACCCTGTTAGACAGGATGGTGGTTTCTCAATGGCCATCTCGTAACGGTGGCCATCTCAGCACCCCTCTTGGCCAAGGACCATAGCACTTTTTCTTTTTACTCAAAACACTTTTAATAATATAAAACAATATTTTGCCTATTGTATCTATTTGGTTTTCTTTTTTTGTGTTGTACATTGTACTTTATTGTATAGTGTTCACTACTGTTTACATCAGACGTTGTCTCAATGTTACTATCCAGTTAAAAAAAAAAAAAGAAAAATCATGAGGGTGTGATGTGAACCCATTGTATGTTGTGATGCATTGAGGACATCTTTGGAATGTGTGGAGTTGTCCTGATACCCCACGATGAGTTACGTAAGACCCAGTGGGCAGGAAGGTGATAGCCACTCTTGGCCTAGTGAGCCCTGATTCAGTTAATTAATTAATTAGTTAAAGATAGAGTCTTGCTGTATTGCCCAGGCTAGCTTTGAACTGCTGGGCTCAAGCCGTCCTCCTGTCTCAGCCTCCCAAGTAGCTGAGATTAAGGCATGTGCTGTCATACCTGGTAGGTTCTTTTTTGTGTGTTCATTTGTTTGTTTTTAATAAAAGCTGAGTCTCAGTGGTCACAACAGCTCTTAGACCTTTGACTATCTTGTCACTATTCCTGCACATCTGAAGTCTGTGCTTGACTGCCTCATTCCAGAGTTAATCTGGAAGGGCTTTAGCCTCCTGAGCCCATGGGGAGGACACCTTGCCTTTGCATTGGACTCCATCGTCCCTGAGGCCCTGCCTCTAGGTGGAACTATCCAGAAGCAAATGAAGAATAAACTAGCCATGACTTTCGACTGTCTCCCGCCCCCTTCCTAACTCCCTTTCCACTGTGACTGGGCCTGTGGTTGGAAGATGCTCCTCTCCAGATAAACTTGTCTTTGTCTCTAGGCCTTGGACAACCTGCCATCCCAAGAAGAGGAACCTCATCTTTTGTTTCTCATCATCCCCAGATAGCTGTTAGGGGAGGAAGGAGGGACTATTTGATTTTACCTTGGGCTTGCTCGCGAATGTGTTATGGAGCTCCCCTTCAGCAACAGAGTTGAAAAGTGCCTGAGACTGCATGTGCCCATGTGCAGAGACCAGAATAGTCCGTGAGCACTCAGTCCAGAGAAAACTCAGTAGGTGTGCCTGACCCTGCCCCATGATGCCTATGACAGGTGTGTCCCCCACTCCCATCCCTGTGAAGACACATTGCTAATGGCCCACTGGGTCTCTGAGTGACCCTTCTGGGCAGCTGGGCAGGTGATGTCAAAGGACATGAAGACTGTCATCATCTTTGACCCAGTGAGCCCAATTATGGGAATCTCTTCTAAGGAGACAATAAAAAAAAATGGACAAAATGTTTCACAGACATCTTTAACTCAGCTTTTTACAATAACAATAAATTGGAAATAACTTACGTATCTGACAATAATCACACGCTCAAATCAGTTGTGCTTTAGCCACGCAATGAAATATTACACGCCGCACAAGTCTGGGCTGTGGAGTCTGTGAGAAGACTTAAAAAAGCCATCGGTTGTTTATAGGAAACTGGATGTCAAGGAATACACCAAAACGGTGGCAGAGGCTGTGTTGGGGACACGAATATGGATGATTTTCTTTCCCTTTCCCTCTTCTGCACATTTTCCTGTAATGTGGTTGTGTGAACTTCTACTGAAAGATGACCTCCCCCTTGCTGCTTCTCTCTTCTCTTTTCTCCTCTCATCTCTTCTCTTCTAAGTAACTTAGGTGTATGCTGTTTTCAGGGAAGGAAAGAAAAACATAGTTTAGATCAGTTCATAAATAATGTATGGCTTAACAGGTGAATTCATAAAACTTAGGCGCAGGCATCCCTGATGTAAGATACAGGTGGCCGGGTACAGTGGCTCATAGAATTTTGGGAGGCTGAGGTGGGAGGATCAATTGAGGCCAGGAGTTTGAGACCAGCTTCGAGACTTGCAAGAGCAAGACACCCCCCCAAGACACACACACACACACACACACACACACACACGAAAAAAAAATTAGCAGTGCATGGGGGTACCTATAGTCCTAGCTATTTGAGAGGCTGAGGGAGGAGGCTTCCTTGAGCATAGGAGTTCAAGATTGCAATAAGCTATGGTCCACAACTGCACTCCAGCCTGGGTGACAAAGTGAGATCCTATCTCTAAAAAAAAATTAAAAAAAATACAGGCCCAATAACAAGGAACAATCCTTTTTTAAAATTTATTATAATTTCTTTCATCATCTAGTCCAAAATGTCAAGCAATTCTTGAATGTAATAGCCAGCGAGAACCACACTCTTCTAGACTATTCAGAGGACATTATTGATGCCATTTTATAAATGAGGAAACCTGGGGTCAGAGAGAGGTCGTGGGATTTTTCTAGAACCTCACTATTCCTTCCCAGTGAGCAGCTGGTAGGATTAAGGAACCAAGAGACACCCAATATCAGTAATTCTCTTCATGTTGAATAGAAATTAGGTTCAGGAGAAGGTAGGAAGAATGAGAAGTACTGCTGGACAATGGCCAGGTGTTTTCTGTTTGGGGACATCGTGTAAATTCCCAACTTCAGTTCAGGAGATGGAGCTCTGTCCAGTGTGTTCTCAATGCAAGATGAGTGACCTCCTGCCTCCAAGCGCCTGAGGTCCCCCCCACCCCCGCTCCTGTCCCCTGCCCATCTATGGAGAGGGACGTCTCAGGGGCCGCTGCTGGTGCTCTGTGCTGGGGTGCAGGAGCCAGGAGCAATGGGTGCATCTGCCCGTGAGAAACCCACCAGGAACAGGCAGACAAAGGCGCCTCAGCGGGTGGCTGAGCTGCAATCAGTTATGGGATTGCAGATTTCCAGACAGAGCCCATGGTATTTAAAATGTCGTTTCCTCTCGGGTTCCGAGTCTGTGATGCAGCCCACTTGTCATCTTTGCCTGTGTTTTGGAAGGATTCTAATTCAAAGCTCCTGAGCCATTCTTTAAAGGAAGGCACAAAATATCAAAAAGTACCTGGCGTCTTGGCGCGTAGGTACCAAACATGTTTGTTTGGGGAGTGAGCATACGGATTAATTTTCTGCTTTGGGTGAACGGCTGAAACTGGACTCTTTTTAAATATCCATTTCACACCCCAGTATCTGTCATTTTTATGTGTGTATATGTGTTTCTATGATTAAACACAAAAGGGGGACACATAGCATCTCAAATAAATGGTTTATTGAATGTCCAGAAAACTCCCTAGGTTGTTCCTTTGCTCCTCTCTGCCCCTTAACCCCCCACCCCCCAATCTGAGCTCTCTGCCCAGACTTTAGAGAGAAGTGACATGTCAGCGGCTGGTCATGGGGCTGTGGCTGAATGAATCAAGGTTGAAGCTTTTGCTACTTGCTGAGCTGGGTCCTGCGCTTCCTGAGCCACGCCGTGCAGGGTCTTGTCCTTGCAGTTGGAGAGTTAGAGGCAAACAGGAAGGGATAAAACACAGGGTGAATACACCAAAGGTAGAGGTTCCTGGCAGGCATACATCATCTTATTTAATCCTCATCTAAACGTGGGAGATTTAATTCAACCAGCAAGTTGCTGCTGGCAGGTGGGAAGAGGTTATGGTAAGAGGTTTGGAACTTGAACTTGGGAGAAGTTGAAACCTATGGCAGCTCCAAGGTTTCACTTACCTGAGGGTGCTGGTTCTATCTGCTCCTGGGTGCTTGGCCCAGTGGGCTTTGTCTCTGCACTGTGTTCCCAGCTCTTTGACTCTATGTGTGACGTAACTTGTCTGAGCCTCTCTCCCTTCTTCCCCGCCAGGTTGAAGTTGAGTGTCACAGCAGTAACAGCAGTCTGTCGCCTCCCAGCTGACCACACTGGAGGGTGCTGCTGCCTTCCTGCCCTCCCGGAGGGTGTAGCTGTGCTCTGATCGACAGGTGGAGTCTTTTCTGGGTCTGTCCCTGTTCTCTGCCCCTCCTGCTTCCGAGCCCACGCTCTACCCCATGATATTCTCAGAGCATGGGGGCAATTCCTCTGTTAGGGGGAATGATTGAGTGTTAACTCTAGGAACAGATAGCTATGAATAGACGTGTGGGGAAAAAGCGTTTTTGCCAAGTTTGAGCTGAGCTGAGTATTGTCAGCACTGAATTAAAGATGAGCTTCCTGGCTCTCTCTGTTCTACTTAGCATTGACCAAGTACCATGTCTTGAATCTTTAAAAAAAACCAAAGGAAAAAAAAAAAAAGAAAGAAAGAAGTAAGGAAGAGGAAAAACAGTCAGCAAGGGGCTTATATGATAGAAGATAAAGTATAATACTACTTCCTTTCATCTATAGAGTACTTTGTGTCTATGCTTTGGCCTTGCTCCACTCAACACTGCTGACCCCAGGACTGGGCCATTTTCTGTTTTAGATCCACAGGCTGAGTTCCCAGTAGGCCTTGCTCCAAAAGAGTTCATAGAGTGCATAATTTTTTTAGACTATTGAAGCCCAGGGAGGTTAAGTGATTTTCTCAAGGCTGTACAGCTGATCAGGGCCAGAGCTAGAACTTTTTTCTCAGCCTTGGCTCTTATTAAACTCCACTCATAGATGTACTTTGGGCTGGCAGAGAATTCAAAGGTCAAAGGACACATCTTAATTCATGAAAAGAGCATTTACTAACGCTGCATCCTGCCCTTTATTCTGAAGCCTGGTGTTTCTTATACCTCCCAAATTAGTCTGTTCTCATGGTGACCACATAAACTGTCTTCCCTTCCCCACCCCTGTGCATTGAAATGTTTTCTCATTTGTGTGACATCCACTGGGTTTCCTCTGAAGATCCTGGAAGCCAGATGAGGCTGTGTTGTTTACTAAGTGGAAAGTCAGGGTAGGGCAGGGGCTGAATGAAATAAGACATTGGTCCTTGATGAGTGAGGACTCTGTTGCTCTGTTAGGCCCTGAATTGGGTCTCCTTTGGAGTAGTCATACTTAATTGTTCCAGTCTCTCTGTTACCTTGTATATAGACATGGTCCTTCATTCGCCAACCCATGCAGAAGCTGCGGCCCTGGGGGGGCTGCTCCTTACGTAAATGCTGCCCCGTCCCTCCAGCTGGCCAATGGTGTCATGCTCGGGTGCTGTGCACCTTCAGAAGGCTGCAGTGTTGGTAGACTCCACCGGGGAAGCCCCTGCACCCTCTCCCCCGCCCTTCTTGGGTCTAATGGGTGAAGAACTTTCCCTCGATGTTTCCTTGTTTCTTCTGTTTTCAACAAGCACATATGAAGCGCGTGGTCCATGCTAGGGTTCAGGTTGGTGGCTGGATGCAGAGATCACAGGATGCTGGCACCGCCCACAGGGGGTCCAAGACTGTGGGAGGAGATGGACATAAATGCTAATTGTTGCATTAAGAGTCAAAGTGTTAAACTGTGAAAAATTTAAAACATGCGAGACAATGCAGTACATTGTTTGGGGGCAGGATCATATGTAATGAAAGTATAAAGAGACGCGCGGAAATGATAAATCCCGGGGACAGTGCTCACCTCTGGGGATCGGAGAGGGTATGATCGGGTACCCAAGAGGCTTTGTTTGTATTCATTAGCTTTTGTTCCTTAAGCTGGGTGCTAGATACAAGAGGTGGTTTTATGATTCTTTACATCTTTTTCATGTATCTCAAATATTATACTGTAAAATTTGTAAAATAGAGTCATGAGCCAGGGGTTATTTGGAAACTCCATTTTGGGCAGGTCTCTGGCCAGATGAGGTTGTTTCTCCTCTTTATACTTCTGGCCGAGCATAGGGCCTGGCTGGGCTCATGCCCTCAGGAATTGCTGACCCAAACAAACTGCCTGGAGGAGCTGGGAAGGCCTTACGGAGTTCTGAAGGCCATTGCTGGGAGCATCTCAGAGGGCACTGCAGGTGGTAAACTAGGCAGGCGGGACAGCATTCAAGCCACTCTAGGCACCAACAGGTGGACTGGCTTACCATGGAGCAGGCCTTCAGTGGTCTGTTTTGCTCTTGACTGTTTGTACTCAGAATGGCTCAGAATCCAAGTTGACTTGGAGTTGACTTGGGATGGATTCCACTCTGGTATTAAAACCAGGCCGGTATCCAGAGAGTGCTTCCATGGTTACTGGGGCCTCTGCGTTGGGAGAGATTGGTCCCAGGTTCAGTGCCAAGTCCAGAAAACTGTTGGTAAACTGAGAATGGACCTACTGAGTGTGAAAGTCCAGAAAAACTTTTTGTAAACTGAGGATTTGGACCTGCACATGTGAAAGCTGGTGAGAGAGATGGTCGCGCTCAGAGAAGAGCCAAGAGCCTGGGCCACTGCGTGTTGTGCGGTTGCCACTGTCTGACATTAAAGACTCATCCGTGAAACCACAGGGGAGAGGCAGGAAGGCCAAGCTCTCTGTTTAGTGTCCTGGAGGATAATGTATATTCAGGATGGTTTTTTTTTTTTTTTTGTAGAGACAGAGTCTCACTTTATCGCCCTGGGTAGAGTGCCGTGGCGTCACACAGCTCACAGCAACCTCTAACTCCTGGGCTTAGGCGATTCTCTTGCCTCAGCCTCCCAAGTAGCTGGGACTACAGGTGCCCGCCACAACACCTTGCTATTTTTCTGTTTTTGCAGTTCAGCTGAGGCTGGGTTCGAACCCGCCACCTTCGGCATATGGGGCTGGCGCCCTACTCGATGTGCCACAGGCGCCTCCCAGGATGGTTTTCTTTGAAAACTTGGAAAGCCAACAAACTCCCTCAGGGGAACCAGATGAAAGCACCAACAGGGAATTTCATCAGCAAGGCTTAATCAAAGACATTGATTGTTTTCTGCGCCCAGTGGTTGCTCTCCCATTGTGGCCTTTAATTGTGGAAACTTGTTCATTAGGGGCCCGCCTTCATCTCTGCAAAGTCATCTACTTCTTTGGGGAAGAATCTGTGGGGCTCCTAGACTTCTCCCATATTTGTCCCTTACTTTCAAATTCTGGCTAGACTGTCACTCATGTTTCAGGTTCCTGCTTGGAAGAAACCAATGTGTGGGAAGCTGTGGTTGGAAGCCTCTTTAGCTAGTGCTAGTGCAGTGACCAGGTGAGGAGACTGAGGCCTTAAGGTGAGCTGACAGTGAATGTTCTGGAAGAAGCAGCCTCAGCATCTGACTCTTCTTGAGGCCCAAGCCTCTTGTGATCTATGCACAGATTCTTCCTCCGAAGGCTGTTCTCTGTGAACCTGAAAATCCACAGCATTTTTAGATGCAGTCTGGACAGGCTGTGTGACAACCTAGTGGCAGGACGGGGGAGGGGAAAGCACATTAGCTGCTGGTGATCTCTGGCTCAGTCCAGAGGAACTTAGCACGTATCTCCCACCGGGGACCAATTAATTCTGCAGGAAGTCATGGTTTACATTTTACCCTGGAAACTCAGGCACTGCGCACGTTTATGTGCTTGGCGCTCAAAGCATCCTGCAAGTTTTGTTTAATCACAGTCATGATTGAAAACTCACAGCATTTCCCTCTGACTTTATTGGCCAGTCCTTACCCACATTTCATCTGCTTTCTCTTAAACACTCTTTTTGGGTCTGTGTTTATAGACCCTGAATAAACACAAATCCTTGACTTTAATTAGGAAGCCAGCAGTGGCCAAAAAAGGAGGCTCATTCTGTTTCTCTGGTACGGCGGGTGTCGAAAGGAGAGTGAAGGAGAACAGTAGAAGATGGAGTGGTCTGGGGTGAAGAACTGTGTGGTCTCCACCCTGCCCCCACCCCATGGACCACGAGCTCTGAGTCAGCTTAAGTTACATCGTGAGTAGATCTCCTGGCCTTTCACACAGTCCATTCGTTCATTCCCTCAGCACGTGGTTGCCAGCTTTTCCTAACGCCATTTCTTGGTCATTTCAGAGGGCAGTGATTGTTGCCTGTGTTCTCTCCTGTATCTCTGCACCTATAGCATGTTGTAGGTGCTCGGTAAGAATTGGTTTAATGAATAAATGAGTACCTGACATCCCATCATTGGGAATCCATTTCTTTGTTTTAACCACAGGCTTCTATTATCAGAGTATCCTAAAAAATACTCCAGGAGGTGGGTCAGGCAAGGTGGCTCATACCCAGCCCTCTGGGAAGAGGCTCTCTTGAGCCAGGAGTTTGAGGTTGCTGTGAACTAGGCTGAGGCCTGAGGCAACAGAGTGAGACTCTGTCTAAAGAGAAAAAAGGAAAAACAGAGTGGAGCATACAGAATGCATTAGGTCCCCAACAATAGGTGATCACAGGAAGGCAGATGGAACTCTGTGAGCCCTGGGGACAGGAGGGCTAAAAGCTGGCTGGGATGGAGAGAGTTTGTTTGGAAGCTAGCATGAAGGGGATGAGATTGGAGACCCAGCTAGTTTTGCTAGCATTAAAATCTTGGGCATGTCACCAAAGCTCTCTGAGATAAATTTTCTAATCTGTAAACTGAGGAGGGCATAATGATGCCGGGTTCTTACCTTGAGAGCCTCACCTGCCCTTTTCCACTTGGCTTTGGTTTGCCCATGGCCGGTTGTGCTCCCAGGTGCCCCTGTTGATAATTACTCAAGGCAGTCATTTTGCTCCCACTGTGTGCCCTGGGGACACAGTGGTATATGAGGTGGGTGAGTCCCTTCATCTGAGCCAGGGGATTATACACTGAGAGAGCCGTCATGATGGCTGTGATGTCAGCAGGCCTGGGCTGCAGCGAGAGATCAGGGAGGGCTTCCCAGAGGAAGTGGCGTCCGATAGGGGAGGGGGCTGTGTTGTATCACTCTGTAGATCCCTAGTGCTAATCAGAGTGTCTCACATACATATGCCAGGTGTTCAGTTAGTGAATGATGAAGGAGAATGCGGGTAAGAGTGTTTCATGAACCGGAAAGTGTGGTGCAGACGGTGGGTGTTGCTGTGATGTTTGTGGAGTGTAGGGTAGGGGCACCTGAGACAAGCTTCATCCTCTGGTTTCCTGAGGACCAGGTGTTGGCCAAGAGCTAGGGTCTGCCCTCTAGCAGGGCCAGCTGGGTGACAGGGTCAACCTGTGTATTGATCACTCTACCCAGGGAAGCTGACTGTGCAGAACTTGACATCTTTAGCTAACCCAGTATCCCGCAGCCCTTCCTAAGAAGATCCAGCTTTGGACACCCAGTCCTAGTCTTCTGGACTGTTTAGGGCTGGTGGCTGACTAGGGAGGTGGCTGACTAGGGAGGTGACTCACTGGGAGGAAGTGTGTGTGTGTGTGTTTGTGTAAGGAAATGGAATGATGCCCAGAAAGTGCTAAAAAAGCCTAGCACTCATATTCACATCAGTAACCTCCAGCCTCCAGAGCAATGGCTGTCCCCAAAGTGAAGCTGGCTCTGTTGCTGTCTTCTCCAATGACTGCACTTCTGGAGGTGAGGGATGGCAATGGATTCATCTTTGTAATCCCAATAGCAAGGATAGGGCTTGGCACATCTGAGTTTTGGGGCAGTTGCCTGAATGAGTGTATGAATGAGTGAGCTTCAGGTAATGGTAATTAAATTGTCCAGAAGGCAGCTGATGCTGAATGGCTTTATGGGGCAGGAGAAGCTGGATGTTTCTGAAAATGACCTTTTGCTACTACTTTAGATGTTTTGCAATAGCAGATGCTTGAAATCCTGCTTCACACTTGCCTTCTGTGGTGAGAGGTGAAGAAACGCTTCCTTTGTTCACACTTGGCTCTGGGGCTCTGTAGACATACAGACTTTTCCCTCCGTCTGCGAGCCTGCAAACCGCTGAGTCAGTCCCATGGGACCCAGTGATGGTGAGACAGGGCTGATGGATCGCGTTTACCCAATTCTTTGGTTTGGTGGGTTGGCATGTCTCATGGACACTTTTTGTATTTTAGGTGTACAGAATCCTACCCACATTCTGTTTTAGGGGAACCCTCAGTCTTGGAGGGAGGCAGGCATGAAAGCTGAGGTAGATCAGAGGTTCTTTCTTGTAGCCCCTTGGGTACCAGCATACGACTCCAGCTTGGCCACCTGGGCACTGCCATCTCCGCCTTCCCCTCTAGACTGAGTGCTGCAGAGACGCAGGGGCACTCTGAGGTCAGTCAGAGCTGAGCGTCCAGTGGAGGTGGCAGGTGTCCTCAGCAGACATCCCGTGGCATGGCCAAGGCCACATTTTCCTTCTGCTCAATATCCCTTGGTCTTCTGCCCACGCGTGGCTCTCCAGCTTGCCTGTTGATTCTGGGAGCAACCTGAGCATCTTCTCATCAAACTCCTTTCTTTTCCCATTAACTGGTCATAGCTGATTTCTGTCGTCTGTATTCTGTACCCCCGACTGCTGTGTCCCACCGAGACTGTGTGCCCCTGCTGTGGGCCTTGCTCACACAGTGAGACGGGGAGCTCACGTGGATGCCTCTCTGCTTCTCGGCTCCCTGTTTGTGAGGTAGACACTCAGCAGCCCGATGCCTTGAACACCCAGCTGCTGCAGTCCAGTTCAGTAAACACTGAGCCTCCTTCTGTGTGTTGGGCATTGTGCTGAGCACAGGATCCAAAGATAAAAAGAAGACTGAGCTTTTGCTAGGGCTGCTGTGACAGAGCATCTCGACCTCAGAGACGGAACAGACGCTTGTTGTCCAAGAGCAGTTCTGGAGACTGAGAGTCCAAGGTTAATGTGTTGGCAGGGTGGTTCCTTCTGAGGGGTGAGTGACGGAGTGAGGGAGAATCGATCCCTTGCCTCTGTCTTAGCTTCTGATATCTGTGGGAACCCCTGTAGACAACGTCTCCCTGATCACCGCCTTTGTGTTCACGCGGTCTTCTCCCTGTGTCTGTGTCTCCACGTGGTGGTGTCTCACAGGGACCCCAGTCATTGGAGTTTGTTCCTACCCTACACCAGTGGGATGTCATCTTAGCTGATTACATCTGCAAAGACCCTGCTTCCAAATAAACTCACATTCTTTAGTATTGGGAGTTAGGACCCCAATTTATGAATTTTAGGGGGACACAGTTCTACATATAAAAGTGATAATCCCAGCCTTTGAGGAGTTTTCAGACCAGAGGTGGAGACAGTCACACAGTTGGGTCTGGGGAAGGGTAGGCAGAGGTGCTGTGGTTCCACAAAGGTCTGTTAACCCTGACAGGGGACTCTCAAGGAGAGGTGATGCCTGAGCCACGGTCAGTAGGATGCAAGGAGTTGGGTGGACAGAATGGCTAGTGGTGAGGGTGTGCCTGTGAGATGACTCAGCCTCACCCATCCAGGGAGGCAGGAGTGGTGTGCGGTCATCTGGAAGGGAAGGCAGAAGCCAAAATATAGATGGACCTGTATGTCAGAGGTTTGCAATTTTTTCCTATAAGTAAGAAAACAGTAAATTTTTAGGCTTTGATGGCCATATGGTCTCTGTTACGCCTAGTCTACTGTGCTGTTGTAGCAATTAAGCAACCATGAGCAATCTGTAAATGAATGGGCGTAGCTGTGTTAAAATAAAACTTTATTTACACAACTAGGCAAGGGGCTTGAGTTGGCCCATGAGCTGTAATTGGATGACTGCTGTTGTACGCCATGCTAAGGAGTTTGTACTTTGAGATTATAGTGAACATATGTATTTATGGTTGCTGATAACAGTGAACTCAGCTCAAGCTGGCTTATCTAGGAAGAATTAAGAAGATATATGTAGGGCAGCGCCTGTGGCTCAAAGGAGTAGGTTGCCGGGCCCCATATGCAGGAGGTGGCAGGTTCAAACTCAGTCCCAGCCAAAAACTGCAATAAAAAAAAAAAAGAAGATGTATGAATAATTGAAACGTCCAGGGGTATGTCAGGCTTCAGGTACGGTTTGATCTGGGTCCTTGCTCATTTCTCTGCTGTTCTCTCAGGTCTGTCTTCTTATGTGAGTTTTATCCTCAGACTGCCTCCCTCATGGTGGTAATGTGGATGCAGCAGTTCCAAATTTTACATCCACATCTCTTGCCTAATTCCTTTTGGACCAGCATAGGTTATGTGTGTACTCTGGAGCCAATCCCTTTGTCCAGGAGAATGCCCTGTGTTGATTGACTTCCGGCTGGGGTTGCCTCTTACTTGAACTGCTTACTGGCAAAGAGCATCAGAACTGGAGGACTTGGCTTAGGGCAGCCGGGGGGTCCTAAAGGAGTATATGGATAGTCCCACTCAGACCACATGGCTGAACCCCATCAGGAGAGGGTGGGGTGTGATCGCTCCAGGGAGGATTATATGCAAAAGAGTAAAGCAGTCAGGTTTATGATTTCTGGAAAAATCTCTGATGTTATGACATTGTGCAGGAGAGCCAGGCTAGAGGGAGGGACACTATTGGGAGATTGTTTCTTAATTAAAATTTTTTTTTTTTGCGACAGAGTCTCACTTTGTTGCCGTGGGTAGAGCGCCATGGCATTATAGCTCACAGAAACCTCAATCTCTGGGCTCAAGTGATCCTCTTGCCTCAGCCTCCCTAGTAGCTGGGACTACAGATGCCTTCCACAATGCCCGACTATTTTTCAAACTCCTGGGCTCAAGCAATCCACCTGCCGTGGCCTCCCAGAGTGCTGGGATTACAGGCCTGAGCCACTGCACCCAGCTAGGAGATTGTTTCTAAGACTGTTGTAGCCAGGAGTGAGGCAGTGGTGAGCAGAGAGGATTCGAGAACTACTAAATTGAGAAGAGAGAATGGATTTGAGAATTACCATGGAGATGAAATTGATAGAACTTGGGACTCATTTAATATGTGTATGAACTTGGGACTCATTTATTTGTGTATGAACTTGGGACTCATTTAATATGTGTATGGGGCGTGCAGAAGGTAGAGTTAACAAGAAATACTCACGTGTGGCTCGATAGGTGGGAGAACCAGGAGAAGAGCACGTTATGCCAAGTCCTGTGATGACCCAGATGAGTGAGAGGGTGGCTGTCTGAACCTGCCCTGCTCACCCCAGCCTTGCTGCCCAGAGCAGGCCCCATGTGTGTTTTTTAGAATTTAATGACAACCAGGAAATGCTGTGTTACCATAGAGGAAAGGTTGCTCTTCCTTCTTTACCCAAATTCTTTCATTACTGATGGCTGGACCCATGTTATCGTGGGGTTGTTTCTCACTCTTTGACGAATGGGCAGGATGCTGAGGGGACATTTCCCCTCTCTCCAATTTATTTTTCATATCATGCCAGATTGTTTAAGAATGTAAAACAGATCATACTATCCCTCTGCTTAAAACCCTCATTGGCTTCCTGTTGTTATTTAAAAACTAAATAAAACTCAAGGTCCCCGGGTCCCGGCCCCTACCTCCCTCTGAGCTCTCTGTCCTTCCTCGCTGGCTGCGGCCCCCCTGCTTCGCGCCGTTCCCTCCGCCTGACGCTGTGTTCCTGGCTCTTTGTAAGGCAGCCTCCTTCTCCCTCAGTTTGTCTTTCCTTCTCTGTCTTGTAGATCTCACCTTTGCTCCACCTGTTCCTTCCCCTCAGGCGCGGTGTGTATGAGTGTGTGCACTTTGCTCGTGTGGGTTCGGGCTCCTTTCAGGAAGGCAGGGATCGAAGGCGTCTGTTTCTGCGCCTTCGCCAGGTGGTGCACGAGCCTGGTGCCTGGTAAGTACTTGCTCAGGAAATGTTCATGGAGGGAAACTGGACTGGGTGTTCAGCCATGTCTTAGTCTGTTTTCTATTTCTTATAGCAGAATTCCTGAAACTGGGTAATTTATAGGAAACTAATCCCTTCCTTCCTTCCTTCTTTCTCTCTTTCTTTCTCTCTTTCTCTTCTCTCCCTCTCCCTCCCTCTCGCCCTTTTCCCTCCCTCTTTGTTGCCCTGGGTAGAGTGCCATGGAGTCATAGCTCACAGCAACCTCAAACTCTTGGACTCAAGTGATCCTCTTGCCTCCCGAGGCTTAGAGACGGTGGGTCTTGCTCATGCTCAGGTTGGTCTCCAACTCCTGAGCTCAAGCATTTTACCCTTCACCTGCCTGTGTTAGGATTACAGGCGTGAGCTACCGCTTCTGGGGAAAATGAATTTATTTCTTCCAGGTATGGAGGTGGAGAATGCCCAGGTCCAGTGGCTGCTTCTGGGGACGGCCTTCTTGCAGGTGGAGCCTCTGTGGAGTTCTGAGGCAGTGCAGGGCATCACATGGTGAAGGACTGAGTGAGCTCATGTTGCCAGCTCAGGTGTCTCTTCCTTTCTTATGTAGACACCAGTTCCCCTCCCAAGATAACTAATCCAGTGGATTGATTAATCCATTCTTGAAAGCAGAGCCCTCTCAACCCAGTCACCTCTTACAGACTCTACCTCTCAGTACTGCCACATTGGAAGTTAGGTTTCAACATGAGTTTGGGAGAGGAATCTATTTGAGCAGGATTTATTGAGCACATACTAAGTGCCAGGCAGGCACAGTTCCAGTGCTGGGGCCTGGGAATACAGTGAAGAACGAGAAACACACGTTTGCCCTCCTGGAATTTTCTTTTCAACTCTTCAGCCTGACCTGCCTTTAACCACGTTTTGTTTTTTCACCTGTTCATTTGTGCGTACATATGTAAACTTGCACACATACACACACACACAGAGGGTGCCAAAAAAAATGTATGCATAATTTAACAAGGAAAAAACTGCATTAAAATTGTAATACTCAGTATCTACTGATAACCAAAGATGAACACAAATCACATTTGACTTCTACTTTCAGTAGTGGTGCTGCACAGGTCATATGACACATGGCCACTGTTGTCCAATTCCACTTTGAAAAGTAATACATAGAACACATCTCATAAAATGTGCATACATTTTTTGGCACCCTTTATATATATATATAAATGTTACATTTATTGTGTATAAAATAGGCACTGAACACGTATGTGCTACAGATAATCATGCTTAATGTAAAAACATGTCTGTAAAACATACATATATACATTGCCATGTATATACAAAACAAGCATTTATCGAACAGCAACTGTATGCTCAAAGACATGTTTTTGTATAGACATGCATATGTGACGTGCGTGCATCACACACACACACACACATATGTTTGTGAAACACCCCCTTGGTGCCTGCACTGTGCTGGGTGCTGGGAGAGTACAGGCCTGTAGAAGAGACAGAGACGAAAACACTGTCTTTACCGACTGAGCCCTGGCCTAGAAGTGATTAGGACAAAGCAGAGAGGTGACCCTCCGCCTCCCTCTGGAGGATAATGGCATGAACTAAGGGAGGACAGGGGCCCTGCGCCGTCCCGCGCACATCCTGCCAGCGGAGTGGGAGTGAGTCCTGGTAGCTTGGTTCTGCTACCTCGAGAAGGCCGGTCTGGCCCGGTCCTTGCTGAAGCAGGGACCGACACAGAGTGGCTCCTTACATGTTGATTTAGGGGCTTGCCAAAATCATAGGTCGTCTCGGGACCAACTTAATATGAGTTCTTTTAAAAGAATCAGTGAGCACATTCTTCTTAGCAAGGTATCATAAGAATGGAGAAGCAAGTATCCAATGTACTGAATACTAATACGAAGCCAGTAGACGAACTGATACATGCCCACAGTTGGGAAAAACTCAATTCAATCCAAGCTGGGGGGAGGAGACAGGAGGGAGGGGGAGGGGAAGGTAGGAGGGGCATGTTTGTACTCTTACCTAACAGGCACACTTTCTGGGAGTGGACACAAGTACAACAGGGACCTTACCTAACAATGCAAACAATGTAACCTCATCATTTGTACCTCCATATTAATCTGAAATTAAAAACAAAGAATGAGTGAGATGAAAACCTCAGCGCACCCAGAACCGTAGGTCCACATTAGGAAGTAGAGACTGCGTTTCATTGCACAACCCGCCGCTGCTGTCTCCTGTGTTGCCAACATTGGCAACGTTTACGGGTAGTCTAGAGGGTGAGAAACCACATGAGGTCTAAGGCCTGGAAGGCTCTGGTGGTTCTGCCAGTAAATACTGAGACCCCATTTTTCAGAGACCCACTGAGATACAGCGCAAAGAGCAGAAAAATACCTACAGAACTTCTCTGTGGCTTACATTTTTAAGTGAGTGTGTAATTCATGTTGTCATAAAAAAAATTAAAATGAAGATTTATAAATGTTAGTGGGGGAAGGCAGAAAACCTGGTATTGGTCCTGGTTGCCTCTGCTTCCTAGCTGTGTGATGAGACTGGGTGGAAATTTCACTTCTTGGTAAATTAGTTTCCACTTCTGTAAAATGGGATGCTGTACCAGAAGCTGTACAAGGTCTATTTTGAAATCAGCTCTCTGTGCACTGCATCATGGTTGCTGTCAGTTTGTGTTCAGTGTCAGGAGAAGTTCTCTTCATAGACTTCGTCTTAGGGTTCTGGCAGAAATTTACGCAGCTGACTGTTTTCAAAGTTTTAAAAGCCCCACTGGAATTTGCATAATGAAGTAAAAAACTCAGAGCCTCTTTCTTTCTGAAGTGGGCCTTGATAATCATGGGGAAAGGGGCTGTGTTCTTGAGGTTCTTTCAACATTTACTTAACACCCATGGCGTGTGGGGGCTTGGAGCCAAGTGGACAGGATGTGGGCTAGAGCATGAGGGGTCACCTCGGTCCTCAAAGAGCTGATGGTGTAAACTGGGGTTGTAAAAACACCTGACGTTTGGAAATGCTATTCGAATCAGGTAGCTTGAGGAAATGTGTGCAGAGGGGAAGGATCCCAGTGAGATCCAAGAACATTCATAGGTCCATGTGGCTGAACTAGAGTGTTCCTGAGGACATCAGCCAGGTGATGGTGGCCTTGTAAGCTGTGTTAAAGGAAATTGCATCACAGTCTGCAGACCAGATGGAGACTTGTATATTAGAAGAGGTGGCAGCTGGGAGGCGGAAGGTGAGAGACTGGAGGTCCTCAGTGGGAGAGGGATGTTCAGTTTGTACAAAGTAGAGAGTGTGGGGCCTGGAGCCAGCCTCCCAGGTGCCATCAGTAGGCTACAGTCAGACCTGAAATGGTATCTGGGGCAGGAAGCGGAGCCTGCCTGGGAGCGCCAGCAACCTCTCATTCACCCAGTGAGCATTGTATCAATCAGCATTCTGGGTTGCAAGTGGCAATAACCCAACTCAAAACAGCTTAAGTTTAGAAAAGACAGTTTATGTGTCAAGTAACTACCCAGTTAGGCATGGCTGATTTGGGATCCCAAACCATGTTGGCAGGTTGTTTCCCTGTCTCCTGGCTCTGCCTTCCTTCCTCCGTGTTATTCAGGAGGTCGCTCTCTCTCTCTTTGGGACATCAAGAGGCTGCTGGCAGCTTGGATTCAGGTTTCCCCAGGCTTACCTGGGGTTTGAGGGAGTGAGGGTGCCCCCTTCCCAGTGGCTTCAGCCAAAGTGCTAGAGAAGGCTCTTACTGGCCGGTTTGGGTCACATGGTTATTTTGGAAACATCTGTTGGTTCTGGAAGGTTCTGTGCTTTGACTTCCCCTGGGTAACGTGCCACCCCTGGAAAAAATGAGGGGACGATTAGGAGATGCCTCTTAAGAAAGTGAGTAGCTTTTACTGGCAGAGGTGTGGAGGCCGGGGGCAGGGAAGATGTTAGCTGTGCACAGCAGGAGCCCAGCACCCTGGTTCCTTTGCTTGCTGTCTTAGTCTGTTTTCTGTTGCTTAGAACAAAATATCTAAAATTGGGTAATTTATAAGGACAATGAATTTTTCTTTCTTTTTTTTTTTTGAGACAGAGTCTCACTATGTCATCCTCAGTAAAGTGCTGTGGCATCACAGCTCACAGCAACCTGGGCTTAAGCGATTCTCTTGCCTCAGCCTCCCAAGTAGCTGGGACTACAGGCGCCTGCCACAATGCCCAGCTAAGGAAAATGAATTCATTTCTTATAGTTATGGAGGCGGAGAAGGCCCAGGTCGAGGGGCTACTCTGCGGAGTCCCGAGGGTGTGCGGGGCATCACGTGGTGAGGGGCTGAGTGAGCTCCCATACCAGCACAGGTCTCTCCCTCTTCTAGTAAAGCCACCAGTCCCACTGCCATCAGAGCCCACCAATCCGTGAATGATCCGTCCATTCACAAGGGCAGAGCCCTCATGACCCAGTCACCTCTGAAAGGCCCCGCCTCTCAGTAGTGCCACAGTGGGGATTAACTTTCAACATAAGTTTTGGAGGGGACAGTTATTCAAACCATAGCACCTGGCTAGGGAGGCTTCTGCAAAGTGGTGAGCTGGACTGGGACGGAGTGAGTGACCCGCAGGGAGTGAGGTGTGGGCAGCTCTGGGGCCTGTCTTGAGGTCCCTGCCATGTGAATCAATCTCTCCCTTCTCTATCCCCTGCCCCTCCCACTTCTCCATCTCTCTTCCTTCAATTATTTATTGAGACCCTGTCCCTATCGCTTCTCGGCCTTTTGGCTAAGATCAAGTGTGAGCCCCTGTCCTTCTCATCCCTCAGAGCTCAGTTTTTATTCTTCATGCCCCTCACCTGTGCCCAGGAGTGAGGACCAGAATATTTAATATTGGGCACCAATCTGAATACTTTCTGGAAGTCTCCAGGGCAGCTGATTTTAATTTTTTTCTTGCTAGATTCTGGGGGAGGTCTGGCAGTGCTGGGGCAGAGGGAGCTCCTGGTTGGAGATAATTCTGAATTTTAACAACTGGATGGCCCTCAGGGTGGGGCTGAGTAGAGCGGTCCTCACTTCCATCCCTCCCCCACCCTTGCTCATTTTCAGTGGGGTTTTCAATTTTCCATTGATTTTATTTTTCATTGTGGCCGTCCATGAAGAAAATTGGAGGGTGATTGCTCCAGAAATGGCCCCCCACCTACCATGCCAGCTGGCTCTGTGTGGCTGTTCAGGAGTCTCTGCCTTTTCCTCTGAGCTTCCACTGGCCACCTCTGCCATCCTGGCTGTCTTTGCTCTAAGCATTTTTTTTTTGTTTCTGGGAGCAGTTCAGTTTATAGGCCTCGGAGTGTGTAAATATTTGATTTTAATTAAGGAAGTCTGGAATGGGGAATAGAAAAAGGTTACTTCTTGTTTATTATTTCTGGAGTGGGGGGATGTGGTGCCTTCAGCCATGTGGTCGGTCATCGTTGCCTCTGGGGTGGACCAGGTACCTCAGAGGGGAGGCCAGGCAAGGGGCCTTGGGTCATCTGGCCCAGGGACCTGGGGGAAGAAGGGGATGGACACTTTGGAGCTTGGCTGGGCCAGGATGGAGCCTGGAGAGGTGAGAGAAGGTAGCGCCACCAGGCAGTAGCGCCTCCGCATCATAGCACCTGCTGCCACCTGCTGTGGTGCCATCCAGTCCCTCCACGTGATCTCACCTCATAATCCCCAGCACAACCTTTAGTGGGACATTCCATCATCCCCACTTTACGGCCAAGGAAACTGGGCCCAGAGAGGTTAAGAAACTTATCTAGGTCACCCAGCTATTTGTGGCAATCTTGGTGTGTCAGGCTCCAAATCTGTGCTAAAAACCACCACCTGAAGTACTTGGAATTCATACCTAGAGGGCCCCAGGGACTGTTTTGAGGAGGGTAGTTGGGGCCTTAGAGTCCTGGCATATGAAATGAGGTTCTGTCCTGAGTGGCAGAGCCTGCATCGTGTCCGTAGAGCAGTGTTTCTCAACCTTCCTAATGCCACGATGTGTTTTCATTGTTACAAAGGGGTCTCGACCCACAGGTTGAGAACCACTGCTGTAGAGGGAGAAAGAAAATGTGTTAGAGGAGAGGGCAGTGACAGTGTCGTGGGCCAGTAGGAGGAGAATGAGTCAGGAGCCCAGAGTTCCCCCTGAGCCCTGCTGCCAGTTCAGTGGGGCCTTGGGGAAGCCCTCCCATCGGTAGCGCTGGCTTTTCCCCAGTGACTGAAGGCCACAACCACAGGAACAGTGTTGAGAGCTGCCTTGCTAGGTGCCAGGTGAATGGATTAGGGCTCCTGCCCTTGGGTCCCAGGGGATGGTGGTGGAGAAGGGGATCTCTGCCAGCTCTGCGCAGCTGATGGAGAGGTCTCTTGGGGACCTCAGCTAGGTGGGGGGCAGTGAGGAAACAGCTTGTGTCTCAAGTCTGGTTTCAGGACCCTGTAGCCCTCTAAATGTTGTCCCTGCAGCCAGAGGGAGGGAACCGCTACCGAGAGGACTTCTTCACACAGCTCTAAATAGTGCTTCTTCTCTCTGTTCATCTTGGCTGTCAGAAGATCACCTTCTCAAACATTCAGAGGAAAAATAGAGCGTCCCCAGCTGTGCAGTGGGATCTGTCTACAAATCCCTAGTGCCAATTCTGGGCAACAGTGTTTTCCAAAAGCTCCCTGGGTGATTCAGATCCGCAGCTGACTTCTCCTGGGACCCACCGCCAGTTCCTGCCAAGGGGATGTGTTTGTTAGGGCCCAGGAGTGGATTGGCCTCCGGGGGCTGCACAGCCTGCCAGGAGGTGGGAGAGGTCCCTTCATCCCCGAGCTGGAGCGATGGGGCTATGTGGGGCCACACTCAGGGTGACCTGGTACTTGATTCCCCCCAGTGCCTGTTGGTGTGGTACCTTCTTTATTTAAACTTTTTTTAATTTGAGGTATTTTGTACAATTGATACCCTCTCCAATTGCACAGATGTGACATACACATTTTGATGCATTTGGACATGTGCACGTTTATTGCCTAGATTGTGTTGACCTTGGTCCCATCTGACAGGACATCAGGCCTGGGGATGGACATGGAGATGGTGGGAGCTCAGACGAACAGCCATGATTGTTTAGAATGAGAATTTAAGAGATTAGGGATTTTAGAGATCCTGCTGAAATGATGCTCATGTGTTTGCTTTTGTGGTTCAAAATCAGATTTTTCTAGCATTTCTACATACATTTAGTTTAGCTGCTTCTAGAGGAATTCTGTTTCTTAAAGTTCTGCTATGGGCCAGTCACTTCACTTCTCGTACATTTTTGCATATTACTTTTTTGAGGATTGCAAATGAAGACATGAGCTGCTCGGGAAAGGTTTGTCTGACTTCAAAGCTCATCCTTGGGCATGGTGATGGCCACTAAAGACCATAATTCCATATATGACGTTGGACGGTTCACGAACTTATCCTAGAAGAAGGATACTTGTGTACCTCATTGCTGTGTGTCACTGTGGTCACCTTTGAAGTCCTCCCCTTGGCCATCTGGTGACTGTAACGATTTTCAGCAGTGAGGTAGGTATGTAGCACTTTTTCCAGGATGAGTTTGTGAGCTTTTCAGACCTCCTCTGTAAAACCAGAACTGAATTTTTTTAATATGGTAGCCATTAGCCACATGGGATTATTTAAGTTTAAATTAGAAGTGCTGTTCCTGGGTCACACTTAGCCAGGGTGCAAAGGCCCAGTAACCCCATGTGGCCAGTGTCCAGGTGTTGGACAGTTCAGGTGCAGATCAGCAGATCATCTTCATCATAGCAGAAAGTTCTATTGGACAGTGCTGAGCTGGAGTGACCATGTGGCACAGACAGGGCTCTGGAGCCTGGCCTCGGTGTTGGAGGTGGTTAGAGAAGGGGAAATTGTGAGCAGGCTGTCTGCTGTGTTAATGTCAGGGTGACCAGCCATCCTGGTTGAGGGGTTTCCCAGGACCGGGACTTGCATGGCTAAATCTGGGGAAGCCCCTGGTAGATGGGGATGAGCCGGTCACTCTGCTCGTGCAGCCACATCCACATAGATGTCCTTACTGTGCTGGATGCCTGCACTCTAAGAGAATGTGCACTCGAGCTACTCCAGGTCTAGTGGGAATGTGCACTTGAGCTACTCCAGGTCTAAGGGGAATGTGCACTTGAGTAACTCCAGGTCTACTGGAGAAGCTAGATGGATAGATGATCACGTCCTAGGTGATCACGTCCCAGGTGTAGTATGAGGAGCGCTCTGGGAGATGGGCGCACTCAGGTGGGCATTACCAGTGGGGCGCCCATCTGTACAGCAGTGTCCCTGGACTGGGGATCAGTTAACCAGATGAACTAAGGAAGTGGGAGGAAGCAAAGGCAGGGAACTGGGTGGCTGGTCAAACTCTGCTGTGATCCTGCTGTCTGACCCTGGGCAAACAGGGGACACGTCCTATACTGGGAAGGTATTTGTTATTCAATTCTCTGTCCATTGTCCTTGTCTCTACTTGAAGATGGGTAGGGCTAAGTCAGTCTACATTCTGGGGTGACCTCACTCAGGTGGCACTGGGATCTGGCACACGGAGGCTATTCAGTGCATAGTATTTCCTCTCCCGCTGCCCCCCTTCATGTTTATGAAATCAGTGGGGTGCTGAACTGCACTTCTTGAAAAAGACCACATGTTAAAGTACATAATAACTAATGTTACTGGTTTAATCAGGGCACTGGCTTAAGGCTTCGTAATATTTATTTCAAACATTTATCAACATGTTAAGCACTTAACTGTGTATTTGTTCCCTCTCCCCTCTTAAAAAATATCTGTGCTTTCTTAGGGTTAAAGGCAAATCTATCATTTGGACAAAGAGTTGCAAGTATGACAGCTTTATGAAAACAACACTTCTTAATATGTAAGCAATAGATCATAATACTGTGGGGGGAATGTAAGATGTGCATCTTAAACTGCAGTTGCCTCTGCCAGGAGAATGCTTCGGCAAGATGTAGATAGTTTTTACTCTTACCGCGCATCAGAATTTGATTATGAAAATGGTTCGTAATTCCTAAGGAAAAGGAGGTTTAAGGGAAATGGTAAGTAATAGACTCTACTGCTGTATGCTATCTTTGAAAGTGAACTACCCAGTATACCAGGAACATCTTCCCAGATCTCAAGCCCTCATTCTGGTAGAAACATGAACTCAGTGGTGGTCTTGCTTATCCTACCAAAGGAGGTTCCCAGCTAATTGCCCTTCAATCTAGAATGGTGATTTTCAGCTGGTGTTCCATGGCATACTGGTGTGCCATGAAAAAATTTTAAAGATCACTAATTAACTTATTTTCAAAAGACGTTCAAAGCACAATAAGTATATTCTTTTTTGTAAGTATACCTTTTATTGGATAAATATTGGTTAAGTGTGCCGCGGAAGTTTAACTATAGGTTCAAGTATGCCGTGTGATAAAAAGGGTTGAAAAACATGATCTAGAAGTTTACAATCTCAGGAGACAGTATGTAAATAAAAGTTAGACTCTTTATTCCTTCAACTGTTAGTATTGCAAAATACTTGAAATTAACCTTGGCTGCTTTTGAGGGCAGAGGAAACCCAAGCCAGACAATTTTTATAATCTTATGGTGGGTCCTAGAATCAGTTACACTATGTCTAAAGAATCTCAAAATGTGTATGAGATTTGCATATATTGAAGGTCAGAAGTATATTTCTATATTCTTGGTACTAGAATTGTCGAAAGTTGATGTATTTTTAAAATGCATGTGTGTGTACACACTTTGGCAGTTAGCACTGGTCATGATTAGGAAGCTAAACATCTGAGAATAACCTCCCTCCTCCCACCCCGCTGTATTAGCTTCTTTTCTGGACTGCATACAGAGCCACAGAGAACCTGGCTGACAGAACAGGACACGGACACCTTCTGAATTGATCAAGGGACACTTTGGGAAATTCCAGCACAGGGGACATGTTTATTTTCCAGGGTGCATCTTTCGTTCTTCCTGGTCCTGGAACATGCCTGGGGAGATGTTTCCTACAGGGGCGGGAGGCTCCAATGTCTTGCAATCCTCTCTAGACCCGTGACAGCAGTTTTTCCAACAACAAATTCAAATCAACCAAATTAAAATCACTTGTGTGAAGCCTGCCCCACAACCATTTCAAAGTAGTAATTTAGTGCATGGCCAACTGTAATACTAAATGAAAACATGAGTTAGAAAGAAAAGTTTCAATATTCAGGTAACCCGATTATCTAGCTATAACAGATTATAAACAATGAAGTTAATAATACAGAAACTAAATTTAATACTTCTACTACTAATACAAGGTGCTCACACTCAAGTGCCTTTATGATTTCATTGAAAGAGGACAAATATTAAGTGACAAGACGCAATGGTACCTATATCTGGGGAGTTGGGAGGAGTGTAGCAGTGATGAGAACTACAGAAGTTACCCACAGCTATTTATCCAACTTCTGATTTTCTTTCAGGCCCAAACTGTAGGGCTGTACTGTGACCTCGTCTCTCTCTGCTTGGCGTATGATAGTCAATCATTATATTCTTTCTTTTTCTGTAGAAACAAAGGCTCACTTTATCACTCTCAGTAGAGTGCCGTGGCATCACACAGCTCACAGCAACCTCCAACTCCTGGGCTTAGGCGATTCTCTTGCCTCAGCCTCCTGAGTAGCTGGGACTACTAGGTGCCTGCCACAAATGCCCGGCTATTTTTTTGTTGCAGTTTGGCCAGGGTTGGGTTTGAACTCACCACCCTCGGTATATGGGGGTGGTGCCCTACCCACTGGGCACAGGCGCCGCCCAATCATTATATTCTTATCGAAGGAGTAAACCATTCACTTGCCAAAGGCCCATGTATAAACACTTTTTACCGTGTTCTTAACATATATCCATGTAGAGATGGACATGTTGTTATTGTTTTTGAATGTGTGTGTGTCTGTGTGTTTTGAGACAGGGGCCAGGGTCTCTCTCTGTCACCCGGGCTGGTTGCAGTGGCGTGATTATGGCTCATTGCAGTTCTCAACTCCTGGGCTCAAGTGATCCTCCCACCTCAGCCCCCTGAGCATCAGGGACTACCTACAGGAGGGCATCACCGTGCTCAGCTAATTAAAACATTTTTTTTAGAGATGATGTTCTTGCTGTGTTACCCAGGCTGGTCTTTAACTCCTGGTCTTAAATGATCCTCTGCCTTGGCCTCCCGAAATGCTGAGATTATAGATGTGAGCCACTATACCCAGCCACAGATGTGATCCCTGCCTTGGCCTCCCCAAAATGCTGAGATTATAGATGTGAGCCACTGCACCCAGTTTTTTTTTTTTTGCAGTTTTTGGCCAGGGCTGGGTTTGAACCCGCCACCTCTGGCATATGGGGCCGGTGCCCTACTCACTGAGCCACAGGCGTTGCCCTTTTTTTTTTTTTTTGAGACAGAGTCTCAAGCTGTCGCCCTGGGTAGAGTGCTGTGGTGTCACAGCTCACAGCAACCTCAAACTCTTGGGCTCAAGCGATTCTCTTGCTTTAGCCTCCTAAGTAGTTGGGACTACAGGCACCTGTCACAATGCCAGCTATTTCTTTTTTTTTTTTTTTGGTTGCAGTTGTCATTGTTGTTTAGCTGGCCCAAGCTGGGTTCGAATCTGCCAGCCTTGGCCTATGTGGCCGGTTTCCTACTCACTGAGCTACAGGTGCCACCCTGGATATGTGTTTTTGAGTTTCAGTGGATTCAAAAAGTGAACGGCGGATGTTGGGATATGGAAGGCCTAAAGAAATGAAACACAGCAGAGCTCCAGCAAGTCTACTGTTAGTGAGTCCTGAACCAGCACGGCGGCGCTTCCCACGTGCCTGTTAAGGTGCCCGTGGCACGATGCGAGGAAGGATGAGGACTGGAGTAATTTATCTCAGCAGGGCAAGGCATTTAGAGGTGTTCTTAACAAAACTTATTTGTTACGATTCAGAAATTGTATTTTTTTTCAAACAAATGTTTGTCCTCTCAGAACTGAGGGGTAATATGAACCTATGGCATAAGAATTACCTTTTTGGCCAGGTGCATGACTCACACCTGTAATCCTAGCACTTTGGGAGGCTTAGGCAGGAGGATTGCTTGAAACCAGGAGTTCAAGACCAGTCCGAGTGTCATAGCCCACCTGCTCACTCTGTCTCTTTAAACAATGCAAAATTTAGTTGGGTGTGGTGGCACGTACCTGTAATCCCAGAGCTATTTGGGAGGCTGAGGCAAGAGGATTGTTCGAGCCCAGGAATTTGAGGTTGCACTGAGCTATAATATCACCTATATACTCTAGGCAGGACAACAGAATGAGGCCCTGTCTCAAAAAAAAAAAAAAAAAAGTCAGCTTCCTAATTCAATCTCAGAGAGGTAGATGTCGGGAGAAGTTGGAATGAGAGATCATTTATAACTAGTTGCAGCGTTATGCTTTCCAGGTAACTGGGGAGTGGATGAGCATTAACAAGCAGCCTTCGTAGGCCCCCTTGAATGGGTAGATAAGTTACCTGTGCAATGATTATATTTAATATTTTTTTCATAAAACTATAAAAAGGAAGTAATTTTTTTTTTCCAATTGTGAACTATTCCATATTGCATCTTTATAATTGCAAAAGTCAACATGCTTCTTAGAAATTCAGATTGTAATTGATAAAACAAACATTACATATATGAATTTAAATGTATAAACAGTTAGAAATTCAACAATATTTCCTATTATACTATTACACAAGTTCACAATTTTGTAAAAACTATAATACAGGCATACTATACATCAAGAGGAACCACTATTCCTTTTCACATGATTTTTGTTCTTCTTTTTTGAAATAATGATCCATCACCATGGACCTTTTTTAATTTTAACAAGACAGTTTTCCAATTTATCATCTTAGCTGGTAACAACATTTCCTCAATGTTACATGAACAAATTGAGGGAAATTCTGCATTACTTGGGTTACCTTATTGAAGTTGGGCAGTAATCCATTGGTAAATTAGGCTGACCTAGATGACTGGTGACTATTATTACTGATCAGCTACTTATGAAGATGTCACACACATTAAGAAGAGCAATTTGCCTCAGATGCTAGATGTTATTTCTATAAATGAAGATGCCAAGGAAACAAGTCATGGTAGTTATTCACTTTTAAGAAAAATTCTTAAAGTTGG
>CAUYRH010149372.1:0-49624 GCA_963574655.1 Perodicticus potto
GGTTAACATGGGCAGCATTAGTAAACAGAGGCTGTAACTGAGCTCTGGTTTCACAAGAGCATTTCCCAGTCTGGGAATCCTCAGTTGTTACGGAGTTAAAAAGAAGTATTTTCTGTTCAGTCATCCTATGAACACAAAGAACAGATGAGGACAGAGCCCTTTTTCTGGAACACTTTCCATGACATATGCAGCTGTGCTCAGCTCAGTGGGCGCCTTCTCAGGACCTCAGAAGGACAGTGACACTTACATACTGCTAGCCCTACGGCCTGTGCATTTTCCCAATAAACTTGATTTTCTCTCACACCGTGTTACCTGACTATGAGTGTATACTCATTGATGCAAACTTAGCATGGATGCAACCAAATTACAAATGCACGTGTCCTTTTATTCAGTAGTTTTTTACTTCTGGGATTTGGTCTATAAATCAATTTGCATATGTATATGAAGTGCCTTTCTGCAAAATTATTCATCACAGCATAATTTGAGTTTGAAAAATATCGGAAACTGAATATGAACAAATAAGAATCATGGTGAATTATAGTATGTGCATGCAACAGAATACTATACAGCCATGAAAAGGGGGACATACTTTATGTATGGGTATAGAATAATTTCTAAAAGCACACTTTTGGGTTAAAAATTAAGATGCAAAACGTATTATGTAATGTATTGCAACTTATGTAACAGGAAAGGGATTTATGCACACGTGTATTCATTGGTTCAATCCGACATTTTGAAAGGATAACTGACAGATATATCAGTTTAGGGTAACTAAAATGATAACATTTGTTCTCTTTGGGAAGCTGCTGATTGATGATGAAGAAGGGTAACAGGCAGACATTTTATTGTATAAACTCTTTAATACCTTTAAAATTTAGAATCATGTAAATGCATTAATTCTCCAAAGGAAAACATTGAATAAAATAAATACTCAGCAAGTGAAGCCAAACAAGTCATTACAGAAGCTATCAGGAGTGTCCAATCTGTGGCCCATGGGCCACATGCTGATTATTTGAGGACTGGTTTGTTTATCTGTGGTGTCAGATAAACACACAGATTTTTCTTTTTTTTTTTTTATTAAACCATAGCTGTATACATTAATGGAATCATGGGGTACAATGTGCTGGTTTCATATACAGTCTGAAATAGTTTCATCAAACTGATTAACATAGCCTTCATGGCATTTTCTTAGTTATTGTGTTAAGACATTTATATTCTACATTTAGTAAGTTTCACCTGTACCCTTCTAAGATGCACCCTAGGTGTGGCCCCACCAATTACCCTCCCTCCACCCATCCTTCCCCCTCCCCTCCCTTGCCCCTTTCCCCATATTCTTGTACTATAATTGGATTATAGTCTTCATATGAAAGCTATAGATTAGTTTCATAGTAGGGTTGAGTACATTGAATATGTTCTTTTTGGAAAGATATTTGGAGAATACTTAGAGATCTAAAAATAGATCTGCCATTTGATCCTATAATTCCTATACTAGGTATATATCCAGAAGACAAAAAATCACATTATAACAAAGATTTGTATCAGAATGTTTATTGCAGCCCAATTCATAATCGCTAAGTCATGGAAGAAGCCCAGGTGCCCATCGACCCATGAATGGATTAATAAAATGTGGTATGTGTACACCATGGAATATTATGCAGCCTTAAAGAAAGATGGAGACTTTACCTCTTTCATGTTTACATGGATGGAGCTGGAACATTTTCCTTTCTTTTTTGCTCATCAGCTTTCATTAGTGCTTGGGTTTTTAATGTGTGGCTCAAGGCAACTCTTATTCTTTTAATTTATGGCAGAGAAGAGAAAAGGTTGGACACCCTGTAACAGTCATCGCTAAAATGCCGGGACAGTCAGGGACTGAGGATTCATGTATTATGGCCCTAAGTTCCCTTTCCTTTATAAGATCCTGTAGCACAATGATACCCATATATGGCTAGACAGAAACAACAGTTGCTTTACATGCACACGACCCTCTGAGTACCCTCTGGTCTTCGTTTGATTAACCCCTGTCTATAGCATTCTAGTTTTGATGGGCTCTTTTCTCTTAATATCTTTCAAGAAAGAGAAAATATCTTAAATTGATCATCTAATGCTCTTTAAGACAGGTGGCTTTCAATTTTCAAGAATGTCCAACTTAAATTGTGTTGACTCTTTTCCTCCCCACCCTAAGAGAGAAACTTGATGACCACTCTTGCAAAGTAAGTTGAAATATTTGAAAATATCAGAATAGCATGTGCCCCATGCAACTAGAGTTGCAGTGAAGCGATTCTCTCAAAAGTGGTAGAAATCACTGTGATCAGCCTAGAAGTCTTATAAAATTTTAGACCATTCCCGCCAAGAGTGTAGAGGATTTTTCACTCTGCAGGGAACCGGGAGATGCCAGACAAAGTAATTCCTTTCTGCTGCTCGAGGTTTACCTGCAGTTTTCAACGGAATGTGGCACTTTCCGTTTCCCATCCTGTCATCTGGCACAGCTGCAGAACTTCCGAGCAAAACTACAAATCTACACCACATGGTGAATCAAATGAATAGCAACAAAAGTCGTTATAGTTATTGGTATGAACATCAACCAATAAGCTCTTAGGATAAAGAAAAAGAGGTTAATTGTGACCATTTAATAAAAGGTTTGAGTAGCACAATAGTAAGCAATTTACTAATGTAGTTTCATTTAGCCCTCAGATTAATCCTATGATGTAAGTACAATGTCTATCCCCACTTTCCAGAAAAGGAAGCTTGGGAGGATGAGGTTATTAGCCCAAGTTCACACAGTTTGTGGGTGCTGGAGCTATAAGCTTTTCTCCTGAGTGGCACCTTTTATCACCATCTTATATTATACTGTATTAAAACGATACCACAATCTAGGTTTAAAGATTGTGTAAAGCAAGTGAGACTCATTGGAGTGTGGGAAGAAAACAAAATACACTCCCCTTTTCAAACAGCTGTGCAGAAAATTTCTTCCCTGGACATTGAACAGTTCCATGGCCTCTCCAGTGGCTATATTATTATTTCTAGCCAGGAAAATTTTTTTTCTCATACTTCTAGATGCAATAAACAATCTCATTTCAGAATTAAAGTTGCCAGTCCACGATAAACTGCAAGAATCCTTTGAAGCTAAAGCTCCTGCCTCACCCTGATCCAGGGAGGGTGGCACCTCTGTCCTGGCTGTGCCAGGCCGCCAGAGGACCTGCCTTGCCTTCTGTGTCACCCCCTGGGGGGAGTTGGTGTAGTGGGCTGTGGGAGGCCAGGGCTGGAGAACTACATGCAGCAGAGAGGGGCGAGCGCAGGGAAGCCTGTGGGTCCGTAGGGACCTAGGATCTACTGAAGAAAGAAATTCCCATAACAGCCCTACAATAAGTTGCCTGTGAATCCTTTGGTTTGTGAATCACTTGGGGTGGGGAAGGAGGTGGGGGAGAAGTGAGAGGAGAAGAGATATTACAAAGAGGAAAGACTTCAATGGCTAGCTCTAGCACATGCTCATGATCTCATTTTGGGGATTTCTGGGCTTGGTAGACGGACAAAGCTAACTCATGAGAACCTTTTGAAAGTTTCTCAAGGATTCCCCCACTGGGAACTCCCAGGCACGCTTCCCTTCTAGGTGTCTGCTTATCATTTCTCCCATGCTGGGGACATGCATTGATCTGTCTACTCTGTGGGGGTCCTGCCTTCCTTCTAGCATTGCTTTTGGGTAGAATCCATGCCTGATCCCAGTTTGCAC
Source organism: Perodicticus potto (assembly GCA_963574655.1). Taxonomy (NCBI): domain Eukaryota; kingdom Metazoa; phylum Chordata; class Mammalia; order Primates; family Lorisidae; genus Perodicticus; species Perodicticus potto. Next base: position 3,728 of record CAUYRH010149372.1, read on the forward strand.
CCTCCAATTAATTCCTGGGAAACCTGGGGAGAGTGCAGCTGTTGGCCAATGCAGCCAGCATAATTCCCTATGTTTGGACTTTTCTTGAAATGTATGTGGCATCTGTTTCCGTATTTCACAGACTGTCAAAGACATAGGTCAAGTTCTTTGGGTGATTTACTTCATCTTCACTTATTTGGTTTGGGGGAAAGGATGAATACACCTTGCTCTTCTCTCTCATGGTAGTGAGAGGGGTGTGGTTGGATCAGAACTCATGGTAAATTCCATAGCATTCTAAGAACTCTCTCCAAGAAAATTTTCTCTAAAAATACTCCTCTGTCTTGGCTTCTCCAACCTTTTAAATATCTTTGAGGCAGTTACTATGCTAGGGGTTGCCAAAGTAAGTTTCCAGAACACTTCTTTTGCCAGTCATGGGTATATAGCCGGGTTCTCACTTTAGACTGAGGAGGTATTTGGCACCTACTGCTTTGTTTTTTGTCTTTGAAACAGAGACAGAAAAGCACAGTATTGGTTAAATGGTTCTCAAAGGAAATAGAAAGTTTAAAAATGAATCATCGTCCTGCGTTTTCCAAACATCTAGCTATTTCTATTTTTATGATGAATTTTTCTTCAGGCAGAATAAGAAGTTGAAATGGGGTGGCTCACACACCAAATCCTTAGGCCTACTCAGTTTTTTAACCTGAAATTATCCTTTCCATATTTGCAAATAAGCTAATCCTCTACCATTTTCTTTCCAAATCTAGGAGCTTTTAAACCACAAATTAAGCTTAGCCAAGTTAATTATCTTAGCTAAATGTTTCTTTCTCATTCAGCTTATAGTTCGTTTATCCCTTCCTGGGATATGAGTCATCATGATACAGCTATATAACCAATATACTTGTTTGTCTGGAACTCATTTTAATGTCTTTGAAAGTTTGAATTATCATAGTTTATCTGACTTGCCTAGAAACAGAAAGAAAAAACTGTATTCAAGCCCAATAAAACAATCTCTTCTTGGTCGTCACCCTCTTTGGCTGCCCTAAATCTGCGTATTAAAGCTCTCTCGCCACCCTTCGTGCCACAGGGCTGCGTCTGACCCTCATTCACTGGATTGACTCCTTGAAAATCTTCTCTTCACTTGACTCTTGGGGCTGATACTCTTCCTACTTCTTGAACTTTTCTCCTACTCACTTCTGGGAATCTTCAACCTAATGAGTGTTCTTGCCTGTTTCCTTCGTTTCTTTCTCTTAGGAATTGCATCCATACCCTCTACTGTGGCCACCCACACATAGTTTGTTCCCCTAGGGGACAGTTTGTTTACCTTTACCTTCTTCTTTGTTCCCTTGCACCTACTTGTGTTTTTGCTATGATTGTGGCCCTTATCACATTTAAGAATAATCATTTACCTATAGGACTGTCTCTGCCACCTGACTATTAATCATTGAAACTGGGAGTATGACTTCTTACTCACCTACTTAGCACCAAACACATACTAGGTGCTCTTGAAAATTTTAATAGAAGAAAGAAAAATTTCTATCTTTACCCTGCCTTCTGGACAACATCTGTATATCTGGTTAGTCCCTTAAATTAAACATGAATGAAACAAGTGGAATCATGAATTACTATCAACCCTTCCTTCTGATTTCCCAACTTCAGTCCTACACAAATCACCTCTGGTTCTCCTGTTAGCCTTATCTACCTCATCCAAATACTCATCAGGTCCTGTCTGTTCTATCTGATTAGTATTTTTACATTTGATCCTTGTTTCATTTCTAACTTGCACATCTTTATTACCATTAGTCTGGACACTTACATTAACTTTTGAAATAGTCAGTTATGCTGCAAAGTATAGGTTTTGACATCAAGAAGATCTAGTTTTAAATTTTGAGTCAGCTTTTAGATGAGAAGCAATTTACTTAAACATTTTAGTTTCCCTATGTAAGGTTTGCACTATCATCATTGATTAACTTCCCTAGACATAAGCATCCTTAAGGCAAGAATAATGTCTTACTTGGTTGGTGGTTCTCATAAATCAACCAGAGGTCCTGGCATACAGCTGCCACTCATTGATGCTATTTGGTGCATAAATACATAATGGGCATAATAACATTTACTTTATGATGCTAAAGTAAAAAACAAATGTGCTAAAAAGTCTCAGGAAGCTTAAACAGATAGTATAGGGAACGATATTCAGGGTAATCAAGATCCCTGACAGCATCGGATGAGCTGCCAACCAGTGGCCACATGAGTGACATCATTTTTGGATTTCCCATTCATATTGGTACTCCAACATGCACCACCAGACACTGAGGAACCACCTTGTCAATTTGTTGAATCTTGAAATAAAATAAATTTTTATTGTTGTAAGCAAGTAATTTGGGGCAGTATGGAGATGTGGTACAGCCATAAGATGAACCTAGAACACCAATGGGCTTTGAGATTGGACTGTGGATCCACACCCTGGATTGGACTGTGGATCCATAAGAAACTCACGGAAGACTCTTGGTGGAGGCTGAAAAGGCAATGAGGAAATTAACATTGTGGGATACAAGAAAGGCACCAAGTCTCATAAAGTGATGAAAGACTTGATAACACTGTCAGCTACAATAACGTGGAAAATAGAAAGTACAGCTAATGAACTTGTGGATTTGGCAAAAGCAATTTCCCATTTGGCAGAATGTCCAAAGCATTAATTGGCTCCTTTTAACTGCTGATAATAAAGTAATAAAAAAGAGAAAACACATAAAGAATCCATTTGGATTTTAAGCAGAAGTTAGAGAAAATTTTTCTAAACTAAAAGTTTTAAAGTTGGAAAATAAAACTGCTTCTCTGTTCAAGCCCCTCCAGATGGCAACAAACAAATAAACTGCAAAGTAAGAAATGGCTCTGGGAAAAGATCAACCCCACAGTGATGCTCATATGATGTGGTCTCAGATCAAGGTCAAGTCATAGATATGTATCTGTAGGATTCTTTGTTAAAAAATGAGTATAATTGTGATGGATGTGTTACTTAGTTCAATGTAAGCATTTCACATTGTATATACCTGAACCCCATAAATGCATCAATGTACAAAGTTATGATTTAATAAATAATAATTTAAAAATAAAATAAAATAAAATAAAAATAGAAAAAAATGATTAAAGCCTGTGCATCCTAGACTCTCGAGTAGATTTTTTAAAAAAAGGCTTCTCAAGGATGTGTTTTATTGGTTGTTTCAGGGAGTAAAAAAAAGATTTGTAAAAGTGATAAGGCCAACACTCCAGAGCACCCTAATCCTCACATCAAGTTTGAAAAACACTTGTCTTTAACAGTATGTATAGCTTAACTTCAATAAGTGTGTGTGGCTTGTGCCCAGGGATGCTAATCCTACTAAGTGTGTATGATTTAGGTATAACGATGCTAACTTCAATAAGAATCATAGGAAACTGACACATTTTCTAAGAAAAATTTTAGAGGAATCACTGCCGGTTTATAGTAAAAAGGACTGAGATATCTCAGAATGAGCTGAAGTCTTTGGACCCCTAACATGTTATGGTTAGGAAGCAGGCTGAGCAAATTCATGGACTACAAACATGGACCATTTCTAATGGAAAAGAAAAAAATTACTCACTGGCCTAAAGTTCAGACAGTGAAGTCTAAATCCAAAAAGAATCATTCAAAGGGATTGGAAATGGGTCCTTATCAGTGTACATTTCCTGGTAGAGCAAGGAGGATGTGCCTGGCTAGGTATGAGAATTTCTATAAACAGGTGAGTGCTGCTAAGTGCTGCCTGTTTCCCCTCTCTTGAATAAGAATGTCGAATATGCTTCTTTATCCTCATCTCCCATTGCTTACTAGGCATAGGAGTAGAATAGATAATTCATAGATACCCCCCAAAGGCTCATTCTCAAGTTGATCTAGTTTAGGAAAAACATATCCTGAACCTTGAGTCTGAGCCTAATGTTAAGAAAGGGATTAGATTTGGGAAGAACAGGCTAAGAATATTTTTCATGTGGCAGGAATATGAATTCTTATTTCTAGAGGTTGGATAGTGGTAGGTTGTTTTTACAAAGATAATAGTGGATATTTTACAAAGATGATTGCAATAATACCTGCCATCCCACATATTTCTTGCCACTCCCCGAGCAAGACATGGAGTATATTTTTCCTCTCCTTGGAATTGAGATGTTCCTACGACTTTTTTTGAACAAAAGACTGACAGAAGATATTATGTCGTATAACTTCTGAGGCTTATCCTTAAAAGATTGACAACTTCCCTCTTTGCCACTTGAAGCAGTCCTTCTCAGATCCCCACTCAGTACCATGCTGAGAAGGAGCCCAGGCAGACCAAGGGGGAGGCCCAGATGGATAAAAATTGAGACTGGTGACTGAGAGCCCTGGCTGAGCTCTCAGTCAGGGCAGCATCTGCGAAAAACACGTGAGACCACTTTGGAACTTCGGGTCTTTCCAGTGATTCCAAGTGAATTAAATACCCATGGGACCTTGATAAATAATAAATTGCTGCTGTTTTAAGCCTGTATTGCTTGGGATAGTTTGTAATGCGTATAGGTAATGGGAAAACATAGGCATATTTGGAGATAGACTGCAAATGTCCTGGGTCATTACTCAGGAGCCAATTGGAATGATCAGCAGTAAAGTTATAGTTTCCTAGGCCCTCAAGGGGTGACGTTATGGGATCAGTTATGAGTCAGTAACAGCATCTATATACCAGGGGGGTAACTGGATCTTTTGAGACTTGGAATCCTTAGCATTAGAAATAGAATCTAGTCTAAGAAAGGTTTCTTAAGTGCAAACAAACCTTAGTGTTTGTATTCAGGAATTCTCAGGTTTTATGTTCTTATTTTTACAAGCGCAGAGACAGACGCCATTATACTCAATCTATTCCTTGATGTCTTCTCAGCTAGTTTTGTTAGGCTTTTCCCACCTTTTCCCTATATGAGTTTCCAATTGGCAAAACAAAGTACTCATTTTTCCGAAGTATTCTTTCGTTTTTAGACTTTATTGTTTTGCTATAATCACTCAATCATTTATGAAGAAGTGCTCTGTACATTAAAAAGGGGGTTTAAGCTTTTATCATTTTTCATCGGATTTTAGTTGTGGATATATTTCCTCTATAAAATTATAAACTACTTAAGAATAATGAATGTCGATTTTATTTTTGTTTTACCTTCTATGCTAAAATAGCTTTAAACACAGTAATCAAAAGCGTTATCTACTTCTCTCTCTCTATCTCATATCTAAGTTCCAGAAAAACTTAAATCTAATCTCCACATTAGCTATGCTCTTTGACATGATAAATGAGACCTTCCACAATTGGCCCCCTGCACTCTCTTTACCCCATTTCCGTCCTCTGAACCACTCCCACTAGGGATTTGCTATGATAGAAACTATTAAAAAAAAATGAAGAGTGTGTTCAGAGATTTTAAACAGCCATAAATATCAGATCACTGCTATCCAGAACCTATGACAGAGACAGCTATCGATTTATCAAGATTCATTCTCTCCTTCCTTAATAATATAATTTCTGAATATTAGCTGAGCATGTGGCCATCCAAAATATGGACTGTATTTCCTGTAACTTAGTGTTATGTACAGATTCTAGCAAATGCTGAAAATTGGGGTTGAATACTTCCACAGATTTCTAACCTGCTGCTTGATTGTGGACAAGAAAAAAAAATAGTGTTCAAGAAACCACCTTGGACCACAGAGAGGACGGTACATGGTGAAGGAAGCAGAACAGTTAAATAGAAGAAGCCTGGGTTTCTAATGCTTATGGAGGTGCTACACCAGCTCTGAAATAAACATTTCTGAGAGTAACATTTTAAGCCACTGTTATCTGGGCATCTCAACCATTCACAATTTAAACCCCTCTTCCCTTACATGCATGCCTTAATTATGGAAGAATTGTTGAATGGGCAGGCCTTCAGTTTCTGGATGCTGAGGAACACAACTCTTATTTCAGCTGAAGTTTAAGTCTTTGGTTTTCCACATCCAGAACAACCTAAGTCATACACGGAGAGAAAATTATCCCTCTCAGAAATAAGATTTGCGTTCACTTTCAACTTTTATTTTGCTTTCCATTTTATTGAGTTAAACTGCTTTTGTATGACTTTGACAGTAGCATCTCTCCCCTCATGCCCATTTCAAGTGAAAAAATCACTGAAATGTGACATGCAATTTCAGAGGCAAGGAGAAAGAAAGAGATGCAGTTTATTCTAGGAAACGGTAGCAAGGTGCTGATTCCGAGTACTGTTCTACTTATTCTTTCCTTTCCCCGGATTTCTTTTTTTTACCCACTTTATTTCCCAAGTGCTTACACAGAGATGATAAATGGAACATATCGAAGCAGTTTAACCACTACCATATTGCCATTATTTCCAAGATCTGGCACATTGGACATTGTCCTCTATGGCAGCTGTGGCTGAGTTCCTTGATGATATATACAGATGGCGCTCACAGCATCATATGTGAGGAAATCCTGTCATAACGATACCCAAATACTCATGCTCAAATTAGGGAGTGAGGATGGGGATGCCCCTCTATATAATTTCTGAGTTTAGGGGGGTTTTGTTCTTTGGAGACTTTTTTTTTTGAGGCAAAGTCTCTCCCCGTCACCCAGGCATCAGTGAAGTGGCATCATCTTACCTCACTGCAGCCCAAGTTCCTGAGCTGAAGTGATCCTCTTGCCTCAGCCTCTAGAACTGCTGGGACTTTACACATGCTCCACCATCTCTGGCTAATTTATCTATTTTTTTTATAGAGATAAGGTCTTGCTCAGGCTAGTTTTGAACTCCTGGCCTCAAACAATCCTCCTCCCAAAGTACTAGGTGTGAGCCACTGCTCCTGGCTAGCCCTCTATGTAATTTCTGATTTAGGGGAAGAGGAGAGGAGAAGATTATAGGTAGCAAAAATGACACACACATTTTGCTATTTCAAGAAAAATACTATCTCCTATAATCCCAGCACTTGGGAGAGGGCGAGGCAGGTGGATTGCCTGAACTCACGAGTTTGAGACCAGCCTGAGCAAGAGTAAGACCCTCATCTCTAAAAATAGCTGGACATTGTGGCAGGCGCCTGTAGTCCCAGCTACTTGGGAGGTTGAGGCAAGAGAATCACTTGGGCCCAAGAGTTAGAGGTTGCTGTGAACTATGACACCACGGCACTCTACTGAAGGAAACAAACTAAGACTTTGTCTCCAACAAAAAAAAAGAGAAAGAAAAAGAAAAAATAATCTATTGGCCAGTCGAAAAGTTGAAAGATGAAATAATTAATTGCCTTTATTAATTAAAATAATACATTGGCCATTTCAGGGGCCGTTAAGATTGTTTTCAGTTGTGCTCCCCTGCTCTTCATAACTCCTTATGTTCTGGGTCACATGTCCTTTACTTCCCTTGAGATTTCATTAAAGACTTGCCTCTTACAATAAAAGAAGTTCAAAATCAGCCAACCGCCCCCAAATTGGAGCAACTTGTGGCTACATTTGATGTGTATAGAGAGATTTAAAAAAATGAGAAGGGTGGTTACAAGGAGCAGAGAGGCTGTTTTAAAGCATGGAATTCTAGTTGCAGGTCATTGCTGCTCTGAATGGTGACACACAGGCTCCCTCCCCTTTGTCAATTTTTGTAAAGGTATGTGATTGACTTCCTCATAAATAAGAGTGACTGATCCGGCAGAAATGACTCAGCACTGCCTTAGATATTTGGAGAGAAAAATCAGGCAACATTATTCATGTCTGCTGTGTGGTGGAAGTCGCTGGGTGCGCCATCGTAATTAAGGCATGGCTCCTGCCACAGAAGATGCATATTCTAGCGGGAAATATAGACATTGCATTATTCAGGAAAACTTGGTTTGTAAAACAAATGAAAACAACATTATAGTGGGAAAAATTAAAGGTGTGTTTTAAAATTTCATGTACGCCAAGCTACCCAATAATAGCATTTGTGACTATTTATCCTAGAGAAAGAAAAGTTGTGTTTACGCAAAAACATTCACACAAACATTTATAGCAGCTTCGTTTGCCGTAGCCAAAAGCTGTAAATAATCCAAATGTTTTTTAGTGAGTGAATGAATGAATGAACTGTGATGCCTTTGTACAATGGAACACTACATAGCCATAAAAAGTAACAGACTATTGATGCATGCAACAACCTGGGTGTATCTTGGGGGCATTATGCTCAGTGAGGAAAGCTCATCTCCAAATCCTACCTACTTTATGATTCGATTTGTATAACAGTATTAGATGGTATAAGTATAGAGATGGAGAACAAATCAGTAGTTGGCAGCATTAGGGTCAAGTAGACTGCCAATGGGAAGAAATATATTTTGTGGTGATGGAACAGTTTGGTAGCCTGATTATTAGAGTGATTACGTTAATCTATAGATCTGTATGTGAGATAAAATGCCCTCGCCCTAAAAACGAGCAAGCAAAAACTGAATGCGTGTAAAATCTGAGTAACATCTGTTGTTGATAGTATTGTATCAATGCCAATTTTCCGCTTTTGACAACGTATTATAGATATTACCTTTGGAGGGAGTAGACCTGGGTGAATGTATGGGCAAGCTGTTTTGGCAGCTTCTGTAAATCTTACATTATTTAAGAATAAAAGTTTTTAATTAAAAATATTCCATGTATGATGTGTGAGATCGGGGACAGAAATTGAGCCAATTCATTTCTATCTCTTCAAAAACAGCATTTTTTTTTTACTTTTACCTTTCATATGACAGGAAGGGTAAAGGTGCAGTTTCAATGTTTTAAATCCTCTCCATTGGTGAGACCAGATCGAGATTCAACTGGAATTACCTGGTCTCAGCTCCAAATTTTATGAGACTAGACTGCTGCATTTTGGCCCTGGGCCATTCCCCCACTCCTGTTACAGATAGAGTTGGAGAAGTTTAATCACTTGGTGGCAATGAGGTGCATTTTCCAGGGAAGGGAGAACAGCTTGGGGTTAGGCAGAGCCCCTAGAGAGCAAGGCTACAGATATGCAAGCACATTAATGTCATTACAACTTGGCAAATACTATACTACTTGTATGAAGAAAACGCCATACAAATATATTAATATTGTGTTATATATATTATTTATAATAATAACAAAATACTTGTTTGACTAACTTCTAGGAATGTATTTTTCTTGGTAGTCTTTTCTTGGCCAAGAACACAAGGAGTTATGAAGAGCAGGTGAGCACAACTGAAAACAATCTTCATGGCCCCCGAAAAGGTGCCAATGTATTATTTTAACTAATAAAGGCAATTAATTATTTCATCTTTCAACTTTTCGACTGGCTAAATAGATTTTTTTTTTCTTTTTGAGACAAAGTCTATGTTTGTTTCCCTCAGTAGAGTGCCGTGGCGTAGAAGCTCACAGCAACCTCTATCTGTTGGGGTCAAGTGATTCTCTTGCCTCAACCTCCCAAGTAGCTGGGACTACAGGCGCCTGCCACAACACCCAGCTATTTTTAAAGATGAGGGTCTTACTCTTGCTCAGGCTGGTCTCAAACTCGTGAGCTCAGGCAATCCACCTGCCTCGCCCTCTCCCAAGTGCTGGGATTACAGGAGATAATATTTTTCTTGAGATAGCAAAATGCGTGTGTCGTTTTTGCTAACTTTAATCTTCTCCTGATACTCCTCTCCTCTTCCCCTAAATCAGAAATTACGTAGAGGGCTGGCCAGGAACAGTGACTCACACCTAGTACACCAATCGTCTCCGGTTAATTCGGTGACCCCTTTGGTATGTGCACAACAGAGGCTCTGAGGTTGCATCCATGGGCCTTCTGTAGGTTCCCTTCAGGATAGGGTGGGTTATACTCTCATAGCAAATGGTTCTTCAGTAATGTTTATAGCAGCTGGTGTTTATTTCTTGCCCAGATCCTATTGACCACAATCTCAGATCAGCTGTGCGGGAGTAGGGTTTGGTCTCTGCTCCATCTCATTGTCGCAGAAGGAGCCAGGCAGAGTAAATCTCTACCGCTGGGAACTCCGTTGCTTCCTGTCGAAAGGGAAGGGGGACATAAGATACTGTATACTGGCTCTTTGGTCAGACCTAGCTCTAAGGGAACAGGAGTGATAGTAGGAGGAGACCTGGAAAAATTGAAAAAAGAGCATCAACCCTCTATCCCATTGTACGAGTGTGGTTTGTTCATGAGTCCCCCGGGATGTTTGATCTCTACACCACAATTTCACAGTTCCTGCTCACTTTCCACATCCTCCTCTAGCAATTGTACTTTGGAATGTCTGAGCTCTGTAATAGGGCAAGAAGCTTCACTGCCCTACCTTGGCTCATTTTGTTTTCTGTTGGCTCTGCATGAGCTGACGCATGTGATGCTTACAGGAAGTTTATTATCAACAGTGAAAGTAGATCTTTGTCTTACATTTACAAGTTGCTTGGTAATAACCACACTGAGGGTTTTTTTGATGCTTAGATGCCGTTTACCTTCCAAATTACAAAAAGATAAAATGATGGATCAAATAACTTTAAAAGCCTGTCTCCTCTCCATGCTGCTACATTTCTGAAATCCCCTTTCTGTGCAAGCCTCAAGCCTAAGCAGGGGAGCAGTACAATCATGGGTAATCTATAGTCAAATAAGTAAGACAGGCCCGGACACAGATTGTAACAATACGGGGCAAAGATGAGGTACTACAAGGAAGGGGCAACATATTAATATTAGGGTATTCAGAGGAAGAAGATTTTATTTTTTAGGGAAGGATTTTTGTGACCAGGGAAAAGCCTCAGTGTGTGTGTGTGGGGAGGGAAAAAACAAAAATAAACTAAAAATCATTTGAAGTTGAGCTTAAGGAATCAATGAAATTTGCATATGCAGAGAAGAAAAAAGGCCTCTCAGTGATAACCCTGTGAATGAATAAGATCCTGGCACATGAGATTTTTGATGAAAGAGGTTAAAGGTCATAAAAAAAAGAGGCTGAGGGAGAGGGATCTGGAGCACAATAAAGAAGTTAATTAATTAATTTATTTTTCTTAGCAGCAGCTTGTCCATACTAGGAACTTCACCTACTTTTACAACGTGCTGATCCAAATAGAAATTCTTTAGTCTTTTAAGCATCCTGGATTTTATAGCTGAAAGCCACAACCTGTCTTTACTTCTTATCAGGCTGGGTATGAAGCACTGAGAAATTTTATATTACTCAAACCAATGGCAGAGAGGGAGAACTCTAATAATCTAAAGTGTGGGTACCACAGAGAGGATGACTGAGAATGTTTGTCTTTGTTGGTTTAGCAAATAAAACACTTTTTGGTTTCCATTTGTATGCTTATTTTTAGTGATTGCGCCAAGACATACAATACTCATCTTTAACTTAACCACAGTCTCTGCTTTCAAATAATATAAGAAAATAAGGTTCTTCCTGTCTCCTACCCTTCCCTGTCCCCATCTGTGAAAAATTAAAATTTCCTTCTATGCATTCCTTGTGCCACTGTCATAAAATATTTTAGTTCTACATGTTATAAGCCCTACCTTTCATTGTTATTAACAGAGGCTTTCATACTTGTCACATATTTGTCATGTCTAGTACTTTTTGTTCTTTTTGTTAGATTCAAGTTCCCATCTGGTGTCATTTTTCTTCAGCGTGTGAAAAACTTCCTATGTCATTTCTTTACATCCGAGTCTGCTAGCAACACATTCTCTCAGCTTCTGTCTGTCTGGAAATGACTTTATTTTGTCTTCATGTTTAAAGATATTTTTGCTAGGTTTAGAGTGTAATTTGATAGTTTATGTTTTCCCCACCACTTTAAAGGTAGTTCTTTATTTTCTCTCCATTTATCTCCTTTCTTTTGAATTGTCTGCGGTAATTCTCTTTTTTATTCCTCTGGGTTTCATGTCTGCCACCCTTCCCCCCCACCCCGTCCCCATCTCTGAAAAATTAAAAATTTCTTCATCGTATGTTTTAGAAAAGTATTTATGATGTGCTTAGTCTGGTTACTTGTGTGTGTACGCACAGTGTGAATGTGTGTCTACTTATTTATGTTTATGTGGATATCTTCCCTGGAGTTCATTAAACTCCTTGGATCCGTAGGTTAAAAATTTGGAAGGCATTATTTCTTCAAACTCTCCACATCTCCACACTTTTCGTATCCTTCTTCGACTCCATATTCACATACTCTAGACCACTGGATATTGTCTATGGCCCAGTAGAAGTTGTGGTTATTTTTTAACCCCCTTTAATGAAGTTTGGACAGTTTCTATCACAGTGTCTTCAAATTCACTAATCTTCACTTTTGCGGCATCTAATCTGTTGATCCTATCCACCAAATTTTTGACTTCAGATGTTGTGTTTTTCATCTTTACAATTTCTACTCAGAACCTTTTGTGTCTTTATTTTCCCTCTACATTAGATTCAACTTTTTGTTTTGTTAGGTAGACAACTGAGGGACGGCCCTCCTGGGGATGAAGGCTAGCACTGAGCAACCACACCTAGGGGAAGAGAGAACGGCCTATCAATTGGCCATAAGAATTTAATGCAAGAACTGCAAGAGAATGGGAGGATTTCTAGCCTGGGAGGAAACAGACACAATAGGCTCTAGGAGGTGACCTAGAATAACCTATGGCTAATTAGCATGTCATTAGCTTAAATCTGCATTTTAGTTCTCCCCTCCAATAGGCTTTCAGAGAGGCTCTTGGGCGATCTTCACGTGCCTTCAGACTCAGGTTGTGTAACTCCTAACTGTCCACAAAAGCGGTTTGATGGTGATATTTAACTCACAAGGAAAGCCCAGCTTCAGAAATATAAAACAGGATCCCAAATCATAATCAGGGCCCTCCTGTTATGATGGGGAGTCTGTGTGCTGTCTGTGGCATACAGCCACCTTACTTAAATAAACTTCACCACATGCTTACCTTTATTTGGTGTATCTGGCCATTCTTCAGCCACCAACAACTGAGAATGTGATTGCCTACCCAACAGTTTAACTCTTGAACATGAATTTATTCATCATATTTAAAGGCTGTATGTGGTAATTTTATTATTTCTGTCATTTTAGGTCTGTTTATTTTGACTGATTTTTAACCCAATTCTTGGTTACATTTTTCTTCACTTTTTATGGTTAGTAGTTTTTGTTTGTTTGTTTGGATATTAGACATAAGTTTCATGTTATCTAAGGTGTAATTTTTTTTTCCTATAAAAAATGAGAAAAATGAGTGTCAAAAAAATGTTTTGACAGGCTTTGACGTTACTTTCAGGTTACTTCCATTTCTCAAGCTTTATTTTCAGTAGTTTACCTAGCATTAACTACAGGCTAGGTTTACCCTACTACTGAATAGAATTCAGATGTCTTCCAGCCTTGTTTGGAGCTTTGGGCATTGTTTGAGCTCTCTAAGAGTTCTTTGTCTGACTTTGCACATTTTCACTCTCTACATATGTAGCTCAGTATTCAACAACAGATTCAAAGGTGTCCCACACAGATTTCTGAAGCTTTTCCTCTGTGTAATTCTCTTCTTTCTAGTACTATGTTCACCAATTTAAGCTGTCTTAGCTTCCCTGAACTCTGATCTCCACCTCCTCAATGCATTACAACTACTATATTCTGTCTATTTGAGTTCTTTCTCTTTCTTTTTTTATTATTTTTTTTCAGTGGTAAGAGAGTTCTTTCTCTTTCTGTCAAAATCTGTTATTTTAAGCAACATGCCTGGACAACTGAACTTTCCTACGGTCCACTGTCTAAAAATATTTGTTTTATATATTTTGTTTAGTTTTCTAGTTGTTTAAATCAGAGAGCAAATGTTGTTAACAATTATTCCCACATGGCTGAGAAACCAAAGTATCCCTATATTGTTTTGGAGTAGCTGATACTACAGGTGCCTCCTGCCTTTGCAATAACTAAATAGATATGCTCACCTATCGTATGGAAAAAAAGAAACTTGATTGTTAATAGCTTAAGTTCCAGAGAGACACACTATAGTTTATCTTATTTTAACTTATCCTAGGGTAATAAGTGGCCATAGCAACTTATTAGGGGTCCTAGCACTTGTAAAAAAAAGTCCCCCCCCAAAATAAGTATTCTCCTCTGCAGTTGCTGTTGAAATCTGCCTTCTCTGGGTTCTGATGCAAAGCACATTTGTATGAATGAGGTGTTTTTCTGGTTAGTAGTTTTTTCTCCATTTCCAGTAGGTTGTCAGATCAAACCGTGCCCAGGAGTGCCAGAAACAGTTTGGGTCATACTACGCATGGTGAGTAGCTTATATAATTTATGGTTAATTTTAAAATTCAGTGAATGGCTGCTAGGATAGACACTTTATAAATCACTAAATGAAATAATGAAATATTTCAGAGCTTAGAGAGTTTTAGCCCAAAGAACAAAGAAAAGGAAAAAAGAAAGTGGAAAGAAAGTAACAAGTATTTCCACAAAAAATTTTGTGTGTTTTTTTCGGTGCTTCTTCTTATAAAATAAGGCCCATTGGGTATTCACAAATCTGTCCAGTCTTTTATGTTGTTAAATCAGAAGTTCATCCTCAGTCTTTCTATCTAATAACCAAAGGGGTGCCCTAGTTCCCTCTCTTCAATCTTACAATAATTTCTATTCTTTAAACATATGAGTTTATGGGTCAAACATTAATTGATAGATTTCTATACAGTGATCTTGATAAATAGCAGTCTACAGCAGAATGTGGAGTGGAAATGGGGGAAGGGAGTGGAGGAGGCTTGAAGAGGAAGGTAGAAATGATGGAGGGGGCTGTCAAGATCCCCTTTGATTAGATATCAAAGCCTTGTTATTGATATGTTTTTATTTGAAAGATTTGCAGGTGCTTAAAATGAAATCTTCTTAATTTGCAGAAGTTAAACGTGAAAGGGGGGAAAACATCTAATGCTAGGCTCCAAAGGGTGGGAAAACTCTGAAAGCAGAAACACAGAAGAGGCAGAGGAACAGCATCCAATTATAAATGAATCTGCTGGCATCAGCCATCTTAAAAATAGTTTTATTCTATGATGGTTATAGAGGCAGAGTTCTCTCTAGTCCTAAAGTGGAGCTTTTGAATTTTAGAGAATTTTTATTTATTTATTTTTTATTTTTAATTTTTTTTTTAGACAGAGTCTCACTCTGTTGCCCAGAATAGAGTGCTATGTTATCAACCTAGCTCACGGCAACCTCAAACTCCTGGGCTCAAGCAATCCTCCTGCCTCAACCTCCCAAGTAGCTAGGAGTACAGGTACCAACTATTACTCCTGGCTAATTTTTCTATTTTTTAGTAGAGCAGGGTCTTGCTCTTGCTCAGGCTGGTCTTGAACTCCTGAGTATGAGGGATCCTCTTGCCTTAGCCTTCCAGAGTGCAGGGATTATACACATGAACCTCCATGCCCAGCTGAATTTTAGAGAATTTTATTGTTTTTTTTTTGTAATAACATGTGCTGAATAAATATGTCATATGTCAACAAGGACTGAAATATGTGTGTGTGTTTATTTGTATATTTCAGTTCCTTTTTTTTTTTTTTTTTCCAGTTTTTGGCTGGGCGCTGGGTTTGAACCCACCACCTGTGGTATATGGGGCAGGTGCCCTACTCTTTTGAGCCACACGCACTGCCCTGTATTTCAGTTCTTGAAACTTTAATTAGACTTGCAGACATAATAAACTTTATTGAAAAGTAAAATTGTACTTAGTTAGACCTAGGCTTTGCTGGCCCATCTCCTCCCACCATAAACCTAGGTCTACTCCTCCAGACAGAGTGGTTTGTTTTCTTTCCTTCCTTCTTTCCTGCTGAACTTGCCCAAGGCCATGAGACTTATTGGTGTAGTCCAGTGCATGCTGGGCTGGCTCTCCCTTCCTGGAACTCCCAACATTCATATTATCTCATATGAAATTTCTCTCAAATTATCTGATCTGTACCATCCTTAAATAGAGCATGTGCTATTCTGCGTCATTGTAAAAAAGTGATTGCAGGTCCCCAAAGGCTCGCTCCACTCCTTGTACTGCCCTGCCCTGCAGGGCATAGTGAATATTTATCTGGTGGCTTGGCTTCCAGATCTCCTAGGATCAAACTTAGATAGAAGAATCTCTAATTTGAAGAAATCTTTCTACTGGTTATCATTTAATCTTGGTGTCTTTTATGACATGGTACTTACTCCTTAGACCTAGGTATTGAGAACTCCATGAAAAGGTAAATGCAAATTTAAATACTTTCAGGGACTAGGCATGTAATGAGGCCAGCACATGAGCCTGTGACAAAAGGAAGATGGAACATGTGAAAAGCCCATAAAGATTAAGTCTTATCCCAAAGCAATGAAGTAAAAAATCTTGTACTAACTCTATTTACAGATGGATAAACTGAGATAGGGAGATGAAGTTATTTACCCAAGGTTGCAAAGTTTGCTAGCATTAGAGTCAGGTTCAACCGAGGCCATCTGTCTTACACAAGAATTTACGCTCTTGATAGTTAGAATTGTAATTTGGAAACCCAAATAGTAGAAGATAAATAAAGGCAGAATGTTGCAGAAAGAAAATAGAACTCAAATTGGTTAGACAATCTGGGCCACAGTCAAGGAAATAAGAAAATAACTCTGAGACCAAAGTTCCCTCCTTTTCTCAACCAGGAAACTTTTACATACTTTTTGTTAGATGAAGAGGTCATAGAGATTTTCCTCAAGTGAAGTGAGGAGCAAGTGCAGGGGGGTCCCTGGCAGGAGGGTGGAGCTGTAGGATAAAGGGTCCTGAAGAATGTGGCAGGCATGTATAATGTGGCAGGCACTTGAAACGTGACAGGTATGTGTAACATGATAGGTATATGTAACATGGCAGGTATGTGTATTGTGACAGGTATGTGTAACATGGCAGGTATGTGTAACCGTGGCAGGTATTTGTAATGTGGCAGGTATGTGTAACGTGACAGGTATGTGTAACATGGCAGGTCTGTGTAACATGGACTGTGTGTGTAATGTGACAAGTAACATGGCCTATGTGTGTAATGTGACAGGTATGTGTAACGTGGCAGGTATGTGTAATGTGATAGGTATGTATAACATGGCCTGTGTGTGTAATGTGACAGGTATGTGTAATGTGGCAGGCATGTGAAATGTGGCAAGTATGTGTAACGTCACAGGTATGTGTAACATGGCAGGTATGTATAACATGGCCTGTGTGTGTAATGCGACAGGTATGTGTAACGTGGCAGGTATGTGTAATGTGGTAGGATGCACAGAAGTGGCCAGAGGAACTCACGGAGAGGAGAACTATACCATCAATATCTCCAAGATCCATCAGAGAGCTTAGGAAGTACTTCAACAGGAAATGCCCATACAAAACCATTGAGAACCTTGAAATTGAATCACAGACAAGAAACCATCCACTCAGAGATGATTGTGAAGCCAGCAGAAAGACTAGCAATCAAAGAGTTTTGACTTCCTGCAATCTAGCGATGTTCTTAAATACCGATGAAGAATGAATCATATGAGTTAATCTCTCCATTCAGAATGACTAAGAACATTACCCAGGAGGTCAGAGATCTCCTTGTCATTGTTAAAAACCAATTGGTAAGAAAGGCCACAGGAATTTTCACGGTACTGCTCCTCTACAAATTTCATGCTGCTTTTTTTTTTCTCTTCACCATTTCATGCCCTTAAAGTACCCCCTCCCACCACAGGCTTTGCAGATCGAATTTTAGAGAACAGAGCAAAGTGCCTGAATGTAGGGTTGCCCTGACTCCTTTCCAGCTGTATGGACCGTGGAAACAAAAGAATGGGGATTTTCACCCTGGGAGGCCAAAGTGGGTAGATTGCTTGAGATTAGACGTTCCAGAACAGCCTGAGCAAGAGCCAGATCCCTCTCTAAAGAAACTAGCTAGGCATTGTGGTGGGCACTTGTAGTGTCAGGTACTCAGAAAGCTGAGGCAAGAGGATCCCTTGAGCCCAAGAGTTTGAGGTGACTGTGAGCTATGACGCCGCAGCACTCTACTGAGGGCAACAAATTGGGACTCTGTCAAAAAAAAAAAAAAAGAGAGATGGTGATTCCAAGATCCCGTCCCTGAGTGATTAGTGATTAGGTCAGCACTTGTGTGGTTAACAGGCCTTTTCTTATCTTCCACAAACCTGCTTTAATGCTACTTCATAGTCCCAATGACAAAGGTGGAGAAAGACACTTAATTAATATTTTTTGATCATCACAGCACCTTTGACAAAGGTAGTAATATGGCAGTAAATCTGGAAAAATGTTTTCTAGCTCTGTAGATATCCCAGGGATGCTCTGATGGCCAGACACAGAAAATCATTCCGCCTTTTACTCTTTTATCTGCACTCTCCTGAGGAACTGATTGCAGATCCAGTCTTCTTGTTATACCTGTTGGCCAGCTGGAAGAAGGAGAAGGGGAAAAAAAAGAAAACATTTCTAGTTATTTGGTGGAACTCAGTGCTAAATCATGTGGCCCTTGAGCTTTAACCGAAGGGTACGTGTGTGTTACTGCTAGCTTGGATCCACATAACTGCAATTTGGGGCTGACAATAATTGAGTGGGAAATGGATTTCATGGCTGAGTAGCTTTTTAATTTTTCTCAACAAAACATGTACTGGTGTTAGGTCTCTGTTTGTAATAGTGTTTGGCTGCGTTCTGTGGTACCTTGGCTGGTAATCCCTCTAAGTGCTTTTCCAAGTGCTTGTGTATCCCGAGAACACACAGGCATAAAGACAAAGGGGCTGGTCTCCAGTTGGTGCAGTATAGACCTCTGCTGTTTGGGTGCCTTGATAAAGTGGAGAGGCATGCCAGAATTCTCAATGCTTCTGAGCGGGGTGCTGGTAAGCTACTGGGCCCCTGAAATGACTTTCTCTTCTAACAGGCAGTACTCCAGGACTGAAAGAAGCCAAGCACTTGGAAATAAACACACTTATTTGGTGAAAAAAGGATTTTTCCACCCTCATTTCTCCCCGATTCTCAGGCAGGTGTCCATGAATGAAATTGACCTTGTTCCCATAATTTATCTTTTGACCCAGGTCCTTTCCCTTGGAAAACTGCCTATTGAAGACCAGTGTTTTAGGCAGGCTTTCTTCCATTCTCAGATTTGGGTAACTAGAGATTATTTCACTGATTCTCAGCTGAAAGAAGAAATTTCTTTTACCAGTAACCATGGCTATCAATTTCTACAGTATAGGGTCACATCCTCTATTCCTATGGCAAAATCTTCTTATTACAAATGAGTTTTAATCCTGACTGTGGTGGGTGTTCTTTAGTCTGTGGGAGGATTTTATTGTAAGCTTCCTAAAGTCTCCCTATCCCAGCTCCAACCTTACTTTGAAACTCCAGTTACTACCTCTCTTGGATGAATTGTATAGCTGCTGACTCAATCCATATGGCCTATGCCCTCTGCCCAGCTATAGACCTCATCAATCATCTTTTCATGCTCATACTTGATAATTTACTTATCCAAAAAGTAGTTGTTGTTATGCCTGCCAGGCACAGGAAGGGGGTGCCATCTCCTTTTTCAAAGAGGCTGTGGTCTCATAAAAAAAGACAAATGTGAACAAATTATCGCCAGGACAAAAGCACATTTGAATCACAGGTCAACCTAGAAAAAGTAAACTTGTTATCTAGAAAGTGCTAGTATGTATGTTCCAAGTACTGAAGTGACATGTGGGATATGTAAGTCTAAACTGTGCTACTAACTGAAAGCATTAATTGATGACTAGTATGATATACTTTAACTTAGAAAGATGCTTATTTTGGTAGACCTTTGCATTAGGCATTGTTCATAAAGAACCTGGAGATACCTAGGTGATATCATCTCTTCTATTTTTAGAGCAGTCACAGTCTAGTGACCAAGAGAACTAAATGAATCAAACTTTCTAGCAGAGTGTGATAAGTGCTGAGTGTGATAAGAATCACAGAAGGCTCTTGGAGACGACAGGTGGCCATGCAATCCACCTGGGGTAGTGGCAAGTTTCCCAAACAAGACCCTCCTCCTTATGGATTGGGCTTTATCCAAGTGGGAAAGGAGAAAGACATTCCAAATAGAGGAAAGAACATGTACAAAGAGTCACAAATGGGAAAGCAGCATGACTCTTTCCACATAGCAGTAAACAAAAACTAATAAAATTACTCAGTGGGTTTTGGAACCAGTTCACACTTTCGAAGCACCTTGTGGTGCATTATGAAATTTAATCTACATTTTGATTGGATAAATAAAAAGTAAGGTGTTATATCATTAGTGAAGGGCAAGCAAGAGAAATCCACTGTCTTCATGAGCTGCTTCTACTCCAGAACTCTGCTATTATCTTGCAAGGATGGGGCTGATTGGGGTGTAGTGTTGACTCTGAATTGAGAGCTTCACCCTTTGCTTTGCCAGGGTTGGCCTTGACCTGGGAGCTGTGGTGGAGATGGTACCATGAACACGCCTCATCATGCCTCACAAATGATAATTTAGTTGTTATTTGGAGCTTTGCCACTTGGGAACATTTTTGTAAATACAATTTTAACCAACTATTAACTCAGTGGAATGTCAGGAGAAGCTGAAAATGCATGCATATGGCCTGAGGATAATTACTCAGGAGACTTTGTTGGAATTAACCTGGGTGAACCTCCAAGATGTCAGTGCCTCTCAAGAGAGATTTAAGATTGAAATTGATTATCTCAAAGCTCTCCCAGCTACATGGATAAAATATCTCCCCACCTGGAGAAGCAGAAATATCTGAGAATAAAGACAACTGTGAAAATATTCCTGACACCAAGGAGGAGAACAAACTTCATGTCGGACATAACTGACAATTAATAGCCTTGTCAGCCCCTAGGCCCCCTTTTTTGCTCAGTTCTCTGAATACTGTTAGGAAAGCTTGTAAGTGTTCAATAAACATTACTGTATGATTGAACTCATTAAATTTCATTTGTTTATTTTTACCGTGGGGAAATCTGAAGGACAGGTTGGTCCCTCAGTTTCCAAGCTTTGGAGTTGGAAGTGTATTTTCGGCATCCTCCCTCTGTGTCTTACTCTATTAGTAATCCCTGCTGAACTCGGATTAATTGAATCACTACTGGAAATTCTCTTAGATTTTCCTTTGCTAATTAAAGGAGAGATCCAATTCCCTAGTTTTCCTGCAGGCTTCCTGCAGACATTATTTTGGAAGTCAACATGGAAGAGAAGAAAATTGCTTGTGTTTCTTGTGTTTTTTTGTTTTCTTTAAAACTGAGAGGAATGTTGACCCATGGAACCTACCAACATTGAGAGGAATGTTGACCAACTGAACCAAACTTGTAGGGTTTGATATTCTATCAAGGCATATGTATGTAGTGTATTACTGGCTTATACATTATTGTATAATTATTTGGATCCTGATATAAAGAAACCAGGGAAAGGTCTGATTTTTCTTCACCTTAAAGAGAAGTCCATTTTTTTTTTTTTTTGGTGCATTTTGTTAGCCCACCCTCAATATTTTATGAAAGGGTGAACACTGAATTATCCTTATGTATTCATAAAAGCCCTGAGTTCATAATGTTTTTGCTTCGTCCAGTTTTCCTGCATTTTGATGAGTTCATTCTACTAGAAAATATTCCTCTTCTCTTTTAATTTCTAAAAGCCATGATTATTAATAATTTTGCCCTTTCTTTGAAGATAATAAAGATTAATAAACTGAATTTATTTTCTTGAAAAAACATAATGAACATCTTTATATGCTCCACTTCTATTCATTGGTACTTAAATCTTTTTCTTCATGATTTAGGTCAGTGTCAAAGTCTCCTTCCTAATTTATATCAAAATCGAAGAACAGCTTATTCTTTGCATGTATTTAAAGCCTCCAAATGCTCAGAACTGAGACTATTTAAGAATCTTTTAAAAAATCTTTTAATTTCATGCTGACTCAATGACTTGATGACTGTCTCATAGATACCTAAACAAGGTCCCTGAAACCCTGACTGATGTTCACCAGGGCAATGTTGTGAAGTCTGTTCAGCTGACCCTGGTGTTTCACGGAACACAGGAAATGTTAATTAGTTAGTCAAACTCAAACGTTTTGCTATTGTCCCATGTCTTCTCTTATCTTCTTCCCCTGCTTCTTAAAATCTTAGAGTAGAATAAGTGGTGCTGTGAGAGGAAAGACTGAATTTGATGCTAAGAATATTTTCTTGGCAAGTAAAAGAAAACCAAAATTCTGCTGCCTTACGTCATGGATTGAACTACAGGACATAATCCATGACCATTGACTCTTAGTTTGTTCCAGGTAGCAGTCGTACTGATCAGTCCTTTAACAGCTGTGATGATAGAAGAAGACTGACACAGGGAGACTGTTAGAAACTGTGTCAACATGAGAAGAAGTATTCTGTGCCAGTTTTTGCAAAATGTACACCTCTGACATGGGTCAGAGGAGTCCATGGAATATGTAGGAGCCATCATGGCATGGCTCCAATATATCTCCAAGAGTTTGTGAACTGTGATTCTAAGGGACCAAGGGTGTACAAATGGGAGTTCTGGACTAGCAAGAAAGGTAAAATTTACCTCCTTCATAACTATTAATTTTCCCATTTTCAAAATTGCAGAAATCTCTGACTATGTAGCTAATGGTACAATACAGTATAAGTATAAGAACCTGGATGTCTCAGCAGAAGAATATAATCTGATATTCTTGTATAATTATATGCATTTCTATATGCATGGCTAGCAGAAGGCAATGCAATATGAGGGCACTTTTGTAAGGCGTAGTTTGAGGTAGATGCCAAGTGTGACAGCAGAAAGCCATTATTAGCCATCTGATCTAGGGTAGGAATGTTCAAGAAAATGTCGATTCCAATAACATGTTAGGAAAAAAGAATTCACTTTCAATGAGGTAATAGAGTTCAGGATATAGGTCAAGAATGTACCATTGTGCGATGACTTCTCTGTTTGAGAATTGACCCATGGCATGGAATAGATTTATTATTTTTTAAAAAAGTTTAAGTTTTCAGTCACTTAGCTTCTCTTTGTGAAGGACTTGACTGGCATTACAGAGTTCTGTTGGTATGACAGACTATTTCATCAAATACATTTAACCTCAAATACATTTAAAATCTTGATTCATGCATGGGATGTGGCAAGTACCTAAATTCAACTATGTGCTATTCTTCATCGATGTCTCCTAAGACATACACCAGTGCCATCTCTGACTTTACCACTTGAAGAATTAGGATCGGAAGAAATCGTTGACTCTACCAAGAACAAAAGCCCCGGTAGTATGTTTTATTAGGCTGCTTGTATTTTCCAGACATGACCATTCAGAATATATTTTAGTTCAAAAAATAATCACCATTTCCTCATTATGACCACCTTTTATTTAATGAAAGAGGACAATTTTATCTGTGAAATGCCAACTTATGATGCTGAAATGGAAAGGAGGCCCTGGTATCCAAGCTGATTTTAACATGTGTGATTGGGTTAAGAGAAATACTTTTTTTAGAGGACACATAAACTTACAGAATTCACTATTCATTAAGAAATCCACATGCTATACCTCAGCTGAATCACCTCAAGCTTAGGAGCACTATGGAGAGTTGAATGAACCAGTACATTTCATTCTAGACCACAAAATTTTAACGGGGTTTTCTAACTTCAGCCTGTAAGTATTCTGCTGGGGGGAGTTGAAACGCTGAGGTTTGACTTATGTAAACCCCTAAAGTATCAATGATACAGCCTCCCTTGGCTGGTGCCTCTGACACAAGTAAAAATGACAAAGGACCCACTCAAACTCCTCTACTCCCTGAGCTTAAGTCTCTATTGACAATGAAGAGTCTTTATTATTCAGATAAGTAAAATCTGAAAAGCTCATGAATGGAGATAAGGCAAACCTGATATAGCATTTGCAAAATAAGCTATTATTCTGAGGAATGATCTGTAGTCTTTATTTTTCTTCCTGATAAAAAAAATTTGTTGATTTTCCTACTTGATTAGTTATCATGGAATGTAATCGGGCCCGATTAAACCATTTTTCTTGGATTTTTCAGTTGTGGGATCAGGTTTTAATGTTTATCCTTGATATTTCAACAGTAATGCCCCCACTGAATTGGTCTAACCTGCTTACCCCATGTGTACTTTTATTTCACAGTAATTGTAGAAATTCATTCACTCCTTCAACAACAGACATTGATGGACTACCTACCATGTATGTTTGGAACACTGCCAGAAACTTGGGATATTACAGTAATTAGGGCAGACATATTTCCTGCTGTATTGGTTCGCATGGGCTGCTATAACAAAGGCCACAGATTGGGTGGCTTAAATAACAGAGACTGTCCTAGAGCTATGGAAACTGGAAGTCTAAAGTCAAAGGTGTTGAGAGAGGTGGTTCCTTCTGAGGACGTAAGGAAAAAATTTGTTCCAGGCCTGTCTCTTGCTTTTTAAATGGCCATCTTCTTTCTGTGACTCTTCACAGTCACTGCCTTCTGTGCATGTCTGTTTTTGTTCAGATTTCTCCTTTTTATAAGGATACCAGTCATGCTGGATTAGAGATCCACACGACTACTGTACGATCTTAACTGATTACATCTGCAATGACCTCTATCTGTAGCAACCTGCTTCTAAATAACGTCACATTCTGAGGTATTGGAAATTGGCACCTGAATATGTGAATTTTGAGGGGATGCAGTTTAACACATAACATTTGACCTATGACTTCTAATTCTAATTAAGTCAGGTTGACATTGAAAAACAAATTACAATAAAGTTTAATGGATGTTATCGTGGTACGTGGGTCAGGTGGTAGTGAGTATACAATCTGGAAGAGACCAGATTTAGCCCAAAGATAATACAAATCTATTTAGAGCCTTTTAAATAAAATTTTTATATAAGGAAATTTGTACTTAAAATGTGTCCCCCATGGAAAAGGAATTATTGGGGGAGAATAGGTAAGAGTTGAAAGAAATAGTATAGCATAGAGGCAGTGAGAACAGGAAGCCTGCATGAGTTAAAAAAGAAATATTTAGAGCCAAATCAATTAAACTTATAATTTAATTGGGCATGGGAATTGGAGGAAGGAGTGGGGTTAAAAATGTATCTCTACATTTCTGGTTTGACAACTAAACTTTTCTTTTTTTTTTATTGTTTGGGATTCATTGAGGTTACAAAGAATTAGGTTACACTGATTGCATTCGTTAGGTAAAATCCCTCTTATAATTGTGTCCCAACCACAAGAAGTGTGCCATACACTGTGACCCCTATTCCTCTCCTTTCTCCCTTCTCCCAGCTCCCTTATTCTCCTACCTCCCACCTTGTATTAGATCATCTTCTTCCTTCGTATTAGAATTGAGTACATTGCATTCTTGCTTCCCCATTCTTGTGATGCTTTACTAAGCAGAATGTGTTCCACCTCAATCCAGGATAATGCTAAAGATATAAAGTCTCCATCTTTTTTAATGGACAACTGAATTTTTCAAAAGACAATGCTGTTTGTTGGAAAGGAAAATACAGAAAGAGAAGATGATGTGTTCATTACTAAGCAGGTTAATATTTAGATATCTCCAGAAAATTTAAGTGGGCTTTTCAGGCAGAGTAAAAGGATAAGTGTTTTCCAGAGTTTAGGAGGAGAGAGGAATGAAGAGGCAGACTGTTGAAGGTTTTAGGGCAGTGGAGTATGAGAGTGTAATGGAGGATAAATGCCATTATATATTTGTATAAACTTGTATACTGTACAATACCAAGAGGGAACCCTAATGTAAACTATGGGGTTTTGGGTGACAATGATATGTCAATGAAGACCAATCAGTTGTAATAAGCACAGACTCTGGTGGGGGATGTTGATAATGGAGAGTCTAAGCTAGTATGGGGGAGGAATTATGTAGGAAATCTCTGTACATTCTGCTCAATTTTGCTGTGAACTTAACACATCTCTAAAAAATAAAGTTAAAGTAATAATCACCTTTCTTCCTACCATCCCATTTTCTGCTAGCATCTTCCACTAGCAAAAAGAAAACATCATTCAAAGTACAAGGGATCTGATGATACAGTTCACAGAGATCAGGCTTCCCAAAGTAGAGAGCCAGGTAGAGAAGGACGGACAAAAGACAGGGGTCAACATCGGACAACAGTATATTCAGCCCATGAGAGATTAGTAATGGAAATTTTACAGGGACAAATATAAACAGAAAACAAATAAGCTTAAGAACTGAGTTTGTCAAACACTGAAATTTGGGGGTCTAGAAAAAGTAAAAGAGCAACAAAAAAGATGTAGAAAGAATAGTTTAAAAAAGCAGAGAAGTGTAACAATTAAACCAACAGAAAAAAAGAGCATTCAAGAAAATTGAGAGCAGTCAACTATGCTCAGTGTTGTGGTGAAGCAACATAAAGTTAGAAAAGAATATATGAAGTTCAGTCTTCCTGGTGGCCATTTGGGAACTCAGTGGGTGGCTTGTATGACGTATCAGTGGGTAGAAACCATAGGGCACCAACTTGAAGAATAAGTAGTAAGCAAAGAAACAGAACCATTATGGCTAATTTATACCTGCCATAGGGTAGGAAATACAAAGGGATATTTTTTTCCCTTTTTTCTCTTCAAGGATTAGAGACATCCACATGTGTTATGAATGGTGTCAGTCCTACTCATATGGTCTTAGTCCTTTCTCTGGAAAACAGCCAAACCAACCCTAGAGGAAGATGATGTTTTCATTGTTCCTTAGGAAGCTGTGTCCCTCAAGGGCTGGCTGCCTTGCACATTGCCAGGAGTTAGCAGGCCTGAGGATGGCCTTCATCTGGAGGGCTGACTGCCATCTCTTTGCTGCTCTATGAATGGACATCACATGTGGCTTTTCAGGGAGAGTCCAATGTGCTACCTGTACTATTGTTTGATTCCACTGAGATTATCCCAGTATTTGCTAATGCCAATTTGATGCTAAGAAAAAGACTTGCCACCCCTCTCTTTGCTTACCCTCACTAAGGCATTTGATTATTCTGTCTATCTTGGGATTTAAGCATGAATCTCTAAAGTGCTCAACTTCCTCAGAAGACCAGATGTTGGAGGAGAAAACCACTGGGCTATTCCACATTACCACATTTTTGTGTTGCAGTGACATATGGTGTGAAGCAAATATTAGTGCATGCAAGTATAAAACATCAGGATGCATCTGAGTTATTCCTCCCCAGTTACATTTGATCTGTGAATGCCAGAAACACTCCATTTCATAGCCATATTTATCATTCAAGGTAAATCATGCATTTGGGGGGCATAAAATGAACTGCTTTAGAAGGCATGTGATTACCAACGATTGCATATTTCTCCAAAGAAAGACTTGACTTATACAGTCAATGTGAAGGGTGGCTGCTTTAGTATGTGGCAAAGCGAAGCAGAGGTGATGGATACATTATAATAGATGAATATTAAGCAAATTCTAGTTTTCTTTTTCAATTTGGTCCCATGAATCAATTCTTAAAGGGGTCTCTGTTTGCTTAGTTGTTTTGTTAATTTTATTTATTTTGTTTTCAGTGTACAGCCTTTCTTGAAATCTAAAATCTATAAATCAAACTTTTGTAGGTCAATTACTTTCCAACAGTTTTCCATTATATTTTCTGAGGCATGTTTGCCTACAAATGCACTTGGCTCTAAGACTTGTGAAAAATTTTGTTTAAAATTAACACTAATGGAGAAGGTACCAAGATAAACACTGAATTCGTATTAGAGAAGCTGTGAGCAAATACTAAATTTAGTGTTAGAGGCAAATGGAAAGTTCTGGAGAAAATTTAAGGTTGATTTAGTGTCCGGTAGTTAAACTGACAATGTCAGGAGTCTTGAAGAGTACAAATTAGGAATCAGCAAAACTGCTGAGGCTGAAGCAGTGGTGATGTAAGGAGGAAATTCCAAACTGCCCAACCTTATTTGCTGTCTTAGGGTTGCTTCTTTTACCCTCTGACTTCCATTACAAAACATGTATAGGAGAGGTATATATGAGTTTGATTTTAAAATTTGATTTTGAAGTTTATGCAAAATATTGCTCCAAATATTAAGTAAAATGAATATTATCCTAAGGTACTCAGAGCCTCTTGATATAAGGGATAGAGGAGAAAATACTTGCAGCTTGTTCTTTAGAAACTACTTCAAAAATTGTTGTCTTAAGTACCTGAACTGGCTATTTTTCCCTGAGAACTACTTCCTAATTTTGTAAATTCTTTCCTGTTGTGTCCTCTTTCCCTTCTCACCTATTTATATCCAAGACATGCCATCATAAACTCTTCTGATAAGTCAGAGTATGGGTATGCCATTACATCTGAAAATTACCTTTTTTCCCCCTGATATATTAGCTCATCTACTAACCAAACAGTTTGGAAATAAAGGCTTTTGAATATAGTAACCCCACGTTTACAGTAAAGTTTTGAGTCAGGTGGGAGAAAAAGGGAGTGCCTTGACTTTCTTAGGATCATTAGAGTCTTTTATTGGTAAGAGTCATAGTATTCCTGATTACTTAACAGAGAGGCCCATATAAAGTCATTCCTCTCACTTTTACCTCTGTGCTTCTCAATTATTTGTTCTCGTGACAATTGTCTATGCATATTTAAGTCTTAGTTCAAGATTTATATCTGCTGCCATGAATCCACTGCTGACATCCCCGGGAAGACTTACAGTGTACTTCCTATGTGTTCCCACAGCATGTTTTTATTATTGCCATTAAAGCACATTTCACAATACATTTTTTTTCCTATTTTCCCTAGGCCATAATGTTCTTTAAGTCAGATTTCTATCTTATTCTTGTTCCCATTGGGCATAATATACAGTATTTAATAATAATACTGATAATGTTAACAAGAAGATATAGAAAGAGCAAAACAGTAAAAAAGGATATAAAGTAAAAGATAATTTTTATTTAGAGCTGGCTATGGGCCAAGATTTGTTTAGATGGTAAAATTATTGGGAATAGGTATGATTGCAAGGAACAGGAAACTCATATACAGCAGTGCAACAAAATGATAGAAGTTCATTTTTCTCTGACATTTAGGAAGTTCAGAGGTTGTAGATCTGAGCATGACAGGCCACTCTTGGTAACCAGGTCACAGGCTTTTTGAATTTTGTGATCCTCCATGGTTGATTTCTACCTTTAGGTCATCTCATGCTTCAAGATGAAAGTTAAATGTTCTGGAGTTCTAGCTATCATGCCCACATTCCAGTCAACAGGGAAAGACAAGAGGGACAAACTCTCTTCACTTACCTCTTTTAAAACTCTCTTCTCAGAAGTTTCAGGTGGCATTTCTGCCTGCACATTATCGGCTGGAATTTAGTTACATGACCATTTCTAACTGAAGGCAGCCATGCTCCCAGATAAAAAATAGACCTTATATTCATAAAAAAGGAAGTGAGAATTGATACAGGGAGTCAATGAGAAGAGTTTGGCATTCATGTTTAGCCGTATTTAACCTTCTCAACAACCGTATAAGTACTAACTCTAGAGTACTACTATTATTGCATTATTACCATTCATTCATATGACATATAGAACTGTGCATTACTGTGTCTTAGGCCTAACTCTGGGAGCTTGGGGTTTGGCTGAAAAGAAGCCATGTAAGTCTCTGCTGTTTTGGAGGTTTAATTCTAGTTGGGAAGGTAGACATTAAACACATGCATATATAATATGAGACAAGATAGTGATAAATTCTATGAAGGAAAGTTAATTAGCATAAAGGAATAGTGGATCATCCAGCTAATTTAATACAGAAATTTGAAAGGCTTTTGATGAAGTGATTTCTGAGCAACAATACAGATAGATCCATAGAATTGCATAGAAGAGGGAGTTTCTAGTCAAAAGGAATAAAAACTCCATTAGATTGACATTAGTGTATGTGTTAAAATGTTAAATGAACTCAGAGAGAGAGAGGCAGGGCCAGAATGAGAAGGATTATAGACAATGATACAAAGTTTGGGTTTTGTTTTGAGTTTTATGAGGACAATTGGAGATTTTTGAGCTGGTAGGTGGGATGATTAGATTTAGATCATTAAATACATAGATCATTTTTGTTTCTACATAAATAATGGACTCAGAGGGCAGGACGCCAGTGGGACAAGAGGCAGAGTGTAAGTAAGGAGAACAAGAGAGACTATTTAGGGATTTTAGAGAGATGAAGGGTGCTGAAAGTGACAAACACGATAAGTGATCAGAGGATATAGTTTGAAAGTGGAGCTGATGAATCAGATGTGTGTTTGGAGTAGAAGACATCAAGGATGCCTCCTCAGTTTTTTTTTTTTTTTTTTTTGAGACAGATCCTCAATCTGTCACCCTGGATAGAGTGCCGTGGCATCACAGCTCACAGCAACTTCCAATTCCTGGGCTCAAGCGATTCTCTTGCCTCCGCCTCCCAAGTAGCTGGGACTACAGCGCCCGCTACAACGCCCGGCCATTTTTTTTCTTTTTTGGTTGCAGCCATCATTGTTGTTTGGCGGGCCTGGGCTGGATTCAAACCCACCAGCTCAGGTGTACGTGGCTGGCGCCTTAGCCCATTGAGCCACAGGCGCCGAGCCGCCTCCTCAGTTTTTTTGATGGTTAATTCTATGTGTCAATTTGGCTAGGCCACAATACCTGTTTTTTGATCAATCTCTAGTCTAAATATTCCTGTGAAAATATTTTTTAGATGAGTTTAACATTTAAATCAGTAGACTTTTAGTAAAGCAGTTTACTTTCAACTGTATAGGTGGTCCTCATTCAATCAGATAAAAGCCGTAAGAGAAAGACAGAGTGCCTTTGGACTGCAACATCAACTGCTCCCTGGAGCTCCAGCCTGTTGGCATTTTTTCAGATTTTAGACTTGCCAGCCATTATCAACATGAGCCAATTCCTTAAAAATAAATTTCTCTCCTCTCCATATATATGTGTGTGTGTATGTATGTATACATGTGTGTGTGTGAATGTATATTTGTATGTGCGTTCATTGTGTACATATGTATGTGTAGAGATATATACATACGCAGACATCTTTGGGGTTATATTTCTCTGGATAACCATGACTTATACAGATTTGAGTAACAAGAGTTTTTCTAGTAGGGCAGAATCTTAAAGATGAGTTTTCTGAATTGGTTCTGGAGTTTCTGGAATTGTTTCTGTTAACTGCTAAATTTCAAAGGTACTGATGACTCTTTTCTAGTAGTAGGTAAAGAGAGGATGGATAGATCATGATGCATTTGGGTAACTGAAATACCCACAGTTTTCCAGTGGATAGTCCTAACCAAACAAGATTCTAAGCAGCCATATATTTGATAACCCGGAACATTTCTGTCAAACTCATGAGTATAATGAGATTGGCAAGTTGCTCCTAATTGTTTTGGATAAAGTGGGGAAATGAAAATATGAGCTCAGGGATTCAAATTTCCAGCTCATGTGCTGCATAAATGCCCTGAAAGTTTCTGTAAATGCTTTGAAAGGAACCCTTGTTTTCTGTAGCCTAAGGTCTGAGATTGTTGAAACCCAAACCCAGAGTCTCATCCTGCAAGTGGCAAAATTACAATGCAAATTGAATTTCCAACCTCATAGGGTGTCTGCTTTTAAAGTGAGGGTATTAATTGCTATGGCATGAGATTCGGAAAATTGGAATGGGCACATATGGAAAGATCCTGATGAAGAAGGGGACACTGAACTCTTAACTTGGATGAAACTGGGGCTTTGAAGGAAGAAGAAATTTTGCCTCCAGATTTTCTTTGGACTCAAGCTGCAACATGAACTCTTCCCCAGATCTCTATACTGTTGATCTTTCCTGCGGATGATAGACTTGCTAATCCTCACATTTACGTTTTATTTTTTAAAATAAATCACTCTTTCATTATGTATACATTCATTGTGCTTCTCTAAAGATGCTGAATAATACAGTTTTGATATAAGCAACTAGGTGAATGGTTATAATATTGAACAAGGTACTCAATCCAAGCTGGCTCCTTCCCTCACCTTTCCTGGATCCCAAATTAGACAAAATAACTAGGTATGCTTATAAGAAAATCACCTTTTCTTCTATGTATAGGCCAAAACGATAGAAGGAAGTTTATTCTATCTGTTGATTCTCATTCCCAAGATAACTTACTTTACTTTATTCACATTTCTGCTAGATTATCTTCTCCCTAGAGAGAAGGGCTTCCCTATACTAAAAAGCAGTATGCACTTCTCCTCCCTCCTGCCCTTCCTTACCCATTCGTAGAAATTAGTGTACTATTTTTCTTCATAGCATTCCTCATCTCTAGAATGTTACATACAGTATTTGTGTGTTTAGTGTATTGTCCCATTGTATTGAAACGGAAACTCCACAGAAGCAGGGGTCTTTCACTATTTTGTACTCTCTTCTAGGGCACTTGAACACAGTGCCTGACAGACAGCAGGAATTCCATACATATTTGTTGAATGGTTGAATGAATGGAAGGAATGACTTCTTTCTGGTACAGTTCTTCCCCTTGTTCTAATTCACTTTTTTCAGATGGTATGCGGAAGAACACATTGAATGGAACATTGCCTTCAAGATTAGAAAGTCAGATAGAATCCAGGAAAGGAAAAGGCAGTCAAACATGCCAATTACTGCAGAAGGGTAATGGCATATTTTGAAATTTGGAGGCTGCTTCATTAAAATTCATTTTAAGCTACATAAAATAAGGAATCGGGAGCCTGCCAGAAATGAAACTCAAATAGGCATTCATTTCCTTTATCTTTTTACAAGACAGATCAATTAGTAATTTCATGGTTGAAAAAACTCATTTTTAAATGTTACGTGGGACTTAGTGTAATATCAAATCTGGCCTAACGTCACCTTTATTAAGGAATTGAAAGCACTTTTACATCTGTTCCTTCCACTAAAATAATACCTAGAAGCACATTTTTTGCCATCTAAAGTTTATAACAGAAGAGGAATATGGGGACAGAAATTATCTTGTTGCATAATTAACTGCCCCAAAAGCAAATGTGAGTGATCAGCACTAGACCAGAATATTTCAAGAGAGCTACATTTACATTTGTAAAACATGCCACGGAAACCCTCCCAAACAGGTGTGTTGGGGAGTCCAGATGGCCTAAACCAGGGGCCAGAAAGCCCCGTACCTTCTGCTGCATCTCTGGCCACTCTCACAGGCTCGCTGGGTTTGGCTGCATCTGCCCTTTGCTGGGGGGAGACCAAGGGGACACGCAGTTGGTGCCGGATGAGAAACGGGAGAGGTTGCTGTGCTGCTGGAGAATTGCCTCCCTTTCCACTATGCAGTTATAAAACCAAGATCCGTTTGCTAAAGGTCCTGGACACCTTTTAGATAAGAGAGCGTAGTTGTTATTTAACCTCAGTAACCTAACTCAAGTAATTACATTCTGCCACCTGAAATTTCCCCTGTGATTCTAATCAGATGCAGTATTTGCCTTTGTTTTTTGGTTCTGTGTGAGGGTTGCTATGTGGCTATTAAACGGTTGAGTTCCTCTCTGGGCAACAGAAGCCCGTGTGTTCTTTATGGGTCAGATGCTGGGGTGAGGATTTGTGAGGTTGGTGATCCTCCATTTGGATGTAGTCCTAGCAGAGTATTTCCCTGATATAATTATACACAAGGAGATCTTTGGCTCTTTTGATTGCAAACAGAGCCTTGGGAAAGGGAAAGTGATGCTGCCTGACGCGTGTGGTTCTTTCCAGTTAGAATGGGCACCAGTGTTGCTTTCCAACTCTTACCAGATAGAAGGATCCCTAAGGGTTGATTGCTGTGTAAAGTAACTTACTGAGAAGAATGTAAGAACCCACATTCAGGGCACTGAAAAGAAGATCACATCTTTCTCCTCCTTCAGGGTTTCCACCAATTTAGACTTCATCTGCTCTTCATGTTCCGGAAGAGGCTCAGCCATGGAGATAGTATACATTTTGAAGAAAGGTCCCAATTCCCAAAATACTCACCGTC
Source organism: Perodicticus potto (assembly GCA_963574655.1). Taxonomy (NCBI): domain Eukaryota; kingdom Metazoa; phylum Chordata; class Mammalia; order Primates; family Lorisidae; genus Perodicticus; species Perodicticus potto. Next base: position 37,465 of record CAUYRH010149372.1, read on the forward strand.
TCATTCCCCTACAGAGCTTTGTTGGGTCAACACTTTGCATTTTCAAAAAAGATGGTTAAAATTGATAGTGTATTAATTCAGAGACCCAGTATCAGCTGATTTTATTATTATAGCAGTTTAAAAATATTTTTCTGTATACATATATGCAAAAGGAAATTCTCAAACCAGATAGACTCCCAGGGTACATTGATGGCTCTGCCCAATTCCAGGAGGGAAGGCCTCCACCCTTCTATGACAAGTGAGCTTCAGTGGCCAAGTGAGGGGGGAGGCATTGTTATAGGAATGTTATTCAATGAATTTTAATTTATATAAGGAGAAAGAATTTCCTAATGCTAGTTCTTTGATGATTAAAGAAAGTAAGTAGACAAAATGTCTTCTTCTTTATTCTTTTTAATAATACAAATCCATAGTTGCAAAGGGAAATTTAACCCATTCAAATACACCTTCCTAAAGAGAAACATGAGCTAGTCCTTTAAAGTCAGACCCTTCAAGGCTTTTTTTTCCCCTTCCCAAGCAGACCTGCTTTGTCAATATTAAAATCTGCTGAAGAAGTTTATGTCAATTAGAATTTTGATGGCTACGTGCAACAGAAACCCTGATGATAGCTGAAGCAAATGGAGATTTTTCTCATATACAAGAACATCAGAGGTGGGTAGTCCAAAATCAGGGCAGTCGCTCTAGGAAGTTGTCAGATAAGTACGTTCTTTCTGTCTCTTGCTCAACCATTCTTGCCTTGTATCGTTTAACTAGGCAACAGAATCCCCTAGTTGCAAAGGGGTCTAAGGAGGAAAATTCTTTTACCTGGCCCAAATAGTTAAACACTGCTACGCTGAATACCATGAGACCAGATAAGGAATTAGTAGTTATGAATGAGGGAGAATAGAGCAGGCTAATAAGCAGTTGGTGCCACACAGGACACCACAAACTCCATTGGTTATCTTCATTTGCCTTTTGCCACTTACTTTGATGATATGCAAATGATCTTAAGTCTTGGCCATAATCTATGACCTTCAGAAAAATTGTCATCAATAGTAACTTTACTGTACATAGGCTTTGCAGTTTCAAACCTATTCCTACATTTCCCCTATCTTAACTGCAGGCAAACATGTTGACATGATTTCAGGAAAGAAGGACTCCTTCTCCCTATGTGGGCCTATAAATTAAAGGCAAATTAATAAGAGAAAAGGCTACAGTTTTATGAATATTTATGTATACCAAAGTCCACAGAAAAGAAGTGAAACTCAAAGAAGCGATTAGAATTAGTGGCTTATGTATCATTTTAACCAAATAAGGAGGGTATGGGCTTCAAGGGACAATAAACCATGGAAAGTAACTAGGAACTATGTGAAGTAGCTAATGAAACATAAGGGTCATTCTGGTAAAGTTGGTTTCTATAAACTCCTGCCTGTTTAGACTCTTCATCTCCAGTAATAAGAGTTGCTCTTCCCTTCTTTGTGAAAGGGGGATACCTTCACAAAGGGAAATTCATGCTCTGTTCCCAGGCAGATAAGAGGACAGAGAACTCTTCCTATATCTGTTTATTCTTACCTCCAGCTCAAAATTATCCCTCTGCCAAAGTGACATATTTTAGGGTGGCCTATCCTGATTCTTTTAACAGTTACCTGGCATATCACCACTACAGCAATTTGTTTGATACAGAAAGGTTAATACAGTTTTTCAGTGAAGCTTCATTTATACATATAAATAAGTATATATATTTATACCTATACACATATGCACCCATGCATAAACACTATGAAGTTGAAAGTCATTTAGAAGAAGAATCTCTGTATCTCTGTATTTAGGTGTCAACTAAATTGCAATAAACCTCATGGTTACTTATGACCTAGCAGAATATTACATGTATGAAGCTGCAGCTGAGAAATACTCCACTAGACAGTATAATTAGTCGACTCTTTCTCACCAGGAGGTTCGCAGCTAACCTGGTAGACAGAATGAGACTTGAGACATGGTTGCCTAAGAGAGGTGGACAGAAGAGCAAATGAAATGTCAATTTTGGGGATTCTACTAGGGTAAAAGTTCACCATATAGGAGAAAACAGTCATCACTCGACCTTTTGAACCAGAAGACCAAATTGACATCAGTGATCTAGGGCCACATATCTTTAATTATTATTCAGTTTGCTTTAAACTAAATTCTTTTAGAAAAAAGCGTTTTCACATTTACCTGAGAAGCATTAGCACATTTATGATTAGGTTCCAGTGGACTCTTCAACTATAAAACATAGTGTTTTTGTCTCTTGATTGCAATAGTCAGTGGGTGAAAAATTATTGACCAAGATTGGGTCACCATTATAAAATGCAAGATATGGTTATTGGATTGAATTCAGGTGAGAAATCTGATAACACTTGGGAAAATTCAAACTATCATTTTCACTTCCCCCTGGTCACTAAAGGCCTTGAGGAAGAACTCTTCTAGAAAATACTGTGGTTAGCAGTATAAATATATAAATAGAGTCTTAATCATTAGCTTTCAGTGACATCTATAAGGTGTCCTCAGGCCTGACCCAGGCACAGCTCTAAGTGATAAAAATTTTCTGTTCTGCTATGAGGCATCTGTTTAAAAGCTAGTTCTTGTTTTCACTGCTTCTGAGGAGTAGAAGATTTTCTGAACAGTCTGTTAAAAGGCAGTTTAACTATTTTAAGGCGAAACACAAGATAGCTGTTTCCAGTAAAATGGCTGTAAGAATTCAAGGAAGCAGGATGAATTTTCTGCCCTGGAATCTGGCCAAAACAAAGGCTAATTCACTTCCATTAGTTCTTTAGTGGCCACAATTTAAGGCCCCTGCCTCTTCTATTAAAATGCTTCTGCTATGGTTTTGATCTGTCCTTCCTCAATGCTGCTGAATCTTAAGTTGTTAAGTTGGTTATTGCTTTTCGTGCTTCACAGGATATTTTTTTTCAAAACTGAAATACTCTCTTTTAAATGTCCCATCACTCTATCTTACAAAAGACACCCCTATCTCCGTTTTGTTATTTCTGTTTACGGTGATTTCTCTTCTTAGCCTAAAGCACACTTTAATATAATGAAACCCTCATTTTGTGTTCAAGTTGGATAAAGTGCTCAGAGCCCTATGTAAAAGGGGCTTTCTTTATTAAATGTCTTGTGTCGGGCACAGTTGACCTTGAGTGTCAAACTCCCAAGATCAGAGACTTTTGACTCTCTCTGGGGATCTTGAGAATAGGGTACAAAACCTTTCCAATTTTCATAAGAATAAAAAAAAGATGTTACATCTATTGTTCTACTTTTAACCTGGAAATAGAATGGAATGGAAAGCCAGATTGTTTTATATTAATAATTGACAGCTTTGTCTCCCAGCAGATGGCTGTAATCTCCTGAATGTGCCAAATACACACTCTTGAATTTTTGAGTTTGTAGTGAAAACAGAGAGGACAAATATTTATTGTAATTACAACATTTGTGCATTGGCTATAGTTTCACAGCCTTTTAATCCTTCTTGATTAGAAAATACAGAGTATTTTCAGAAAATAGAACTTCCCTTTGCCAGTTGAAGATGTTTATCAATATTTTGAAAAACAATTCAAGTCATACAGAAATAGCTCTTTTTAGTTTACTTTCCAGTGAATTTATACATCCATCCATTTAGAGAGTTTGAGTTAATATATTATAGCCATTAGTCAGAGCAGCAGCATTCAAATTTAAGTGGAATTCTAGGTAACTCTGGATTTGTCTGAGGAAATGATTTAGGTTTTAATTTCCTTTATTTCTATTGATCACTCCTGGTTAGTTTTTGTCAGGAAGGTCGGCTGGGGATCTCTTTAGAAATCTACATAATTAGATAGATTCTCTATGTAACCTATGGAAATTACTTATGGGGCCATTTGACCCACACCTGATGAATCCCACCACATTATATTTATTAATACCTCTATTTTCAGTAAAGTTAGTTAGCCCCTGCATTAAGATCATCTTGAAAAGTACTAAACTAGTTCAAGTTGCAAGTTGTAATTCAAATATCAGATTCCTGGGACTGAAATCAAGGCTTTACTTGAGCTTTAGCGTAATGGGTGTATACATTACCTATAGCATATTCAAATGTGGGTTTAAGATGTACCTCTTCCACTTCAGGTTTGGCTACATTTGCCAAGTCAATTAAGCATTTCTTGGAGCATTTCCTGATTTGTCAAATCCTAAGTGGTTCATATTGTTAAGGAGACATTGAATGAGACAACCTGTGTCAATGAGTTGTAAGCTGTAAAGCAGCCTATAGTGGTAAAAGGGGTGGGAGTAGCATTTCCAGGTAAATACCTGGGAGGATCCCATTAATTTATCAAATCTTAGTGAGCTCAACTTTACTTGTAGACACTGTTGGGGGATAGAGTGCTGGTTCTCTGAACCCAGGTGACCTGATTCCATTCTTTGGCAGAACTGGCAAGTTCAACCTTGGAATAGAAAGTGAAAGTGCATTGAAACAATAAAGCAAAACAAGAGCAGGCAGGGCAGGGTGAATAGAAAGCAAAAGTAACTTTGCACAGGCTTTAGGATGACAAAGAAAAGGTTTATTAATGGAAGAAAAAGTATCCAATGTACTCAGCCCTACCATGAAGCTAATCTATAGCTTTCATATGAAGGCTAAAACCCAGTTATAGCACAAGAAATGGGGAGGGGGGCAAGGGAGGAGAGGGGAGGGGGGGAGGATGGGTGGAGGGAGGGTTACTGGTGGGATCACACTTAAAGTGCATCTTACAAGGGTACAAGTGAAAATTACTAAATGTAGAGTATAAATGTCTTCATATAGTGATTAAAAGGCCATGAAGGCTATGTTAAATAGTTCAGTGAAAATATTTCAGATTGTATATGAGGTCAGCACATTGTGCCCCATGATTGCACCAATGTACACAATTAAGATTTAATAAAAATTAAAAAAAAAAAGAACAAATAGAAAATTTAGTGTACTTCTAGAGAGTTGGAAATGGGTCCCTCTCATAAGTGAGAAGGGAGAGACAGACAGAGGCAGTGTAAAGGTATACATACCCTCTTTCTCTCCCTTTGAAATTGTTTGTGCAACTCTTTCATTGATCTCCCTGAGTTTCCGGGCACCTTTGTCCTTTTCTATTGGTCATTGATGACCTAGGGTACCTCATACCCACATTCTCTTCCTTTTTTGTCTAGAGTTGAGAAATGCTGATCTAACTATTGATTTTACTAACACTTGGGGCATTTGTGATGTGCAGTTTTCACTCAAATATGTTCAAATATGGAAACTGCCTTGTGTGCAGACATGCTTGGTCAATTGAATCACAGTGGTCCCCTAGAGTTTCCATGGACCCTCCAGACTTCTTTATTCAGCAGGCCAGGCTTTTTCCTGTCCACCTTAAGGCCCCTTTATTTGTCCATTCTCAGATATTAATAGTGATATTGGCACAATACTTTTCCATGATGTCTCTTCAATTTCAAACATCCATTTATAGTTTTTATGACAAGATTATGGAAGCTTCAGCCTCTTTGCATTTTTTTGCCAAATCAATCAAATTTATATAACTCACTTCATTCATCCACTCATTCAACAAGCATTTATAAAATGCAAAGTGTCCAATATTTTACTTGGAACTTTAAGGAATACAGGGATGAAATGCAACTCAAGTAGAGCCTTTCCCAGCTGATTTAAAATCTGGTACTTTTTGATAATTTCCAAATTTTGCAGTTTGAAGCAACTAAGACCACATTTGTCTTCATGAATGACAAAACTTGGTATACTTGATTGTGGACATTGTTTCTACCAATGTGAAAAAAGTGAAAATATCAAAATCTAGTTTTAAAGAGTTTATCCAAGTAGAAATCTTGGAGTAGCCATCTGGGAAACACAGACTCTAGAGAAATGTGGTCATCACTCCAAAGTTAAAAGTTAAGGTCTTCATTACAGGATTGTAACATTTTCTATACAAGGCTTATTTAAGAGTTACAATTTAATTATTCACATTTTTGTTTTTACCCCATGTGGATTGTTTTTATTTCCTGTCCAGTTAAAAAACGTATATTTAACATTCCATTTTCATCAGACAAATGACTATTTTACAGATAGTGAAGGAATATGGTGTAACAATATCATTCATCATATTATAGAAGGGAAATTTTCACTTATGAATGAAAAGAAAACTTTTAAAATATTTAAGAGGCATATATTTAAAAAATCAATATCTATATGATTTTGTAATTTGATTAGTTTGGATTTTTATTATTTGTGCACGATGACATTTGACAAGATTTTGTCTGTTTGTCTAATACAGACCACAACTATTCAAGTGTTCCAGATTATTTTCCTAGGCCCTGAAAGACTCAGGAATGCATCCACGTGCACTTTCCTACTCATGAATAATCTTCAGAGTTTTGCAGCCATGAGGTTAATATATGTGGTTTCACAAGGAGAAATAGTGGCAGAGCACACTTGAATTCAGTTGTGTTCTGTGTCACTTCAGGTTGTGGTAAGGCTGGTGCTTGTGACAAATTGATATTATTTTGACATGGGAACTCTCCAACAGGACAAGAATCCATTTCTCTAGCAAGAACATGGATCTTGCATCTCTTTGGAGCATCTACTGCCAGCATTTCCCTGTAGAATTGGACAATATCTTCCTTGGTACGTGTCTTTAAATATGTAACTTCTATATTATCTCTGTTGAAATTGTATAGCTGGCAGATGATTTCCCCCCAGTAGTTAGCACACTCAGCTAAATTGGTTTGTCTAGTTGACAGATTGCTAATGCTTGAATGTGTTTTGGAAGGCCTCTTCTGTCATGTCCTATCTGGACTTTTCCATGGTAATTAAGAAAGCTTCCACTCTGCTTTCTAGGGGGTGAGGTGGCTTTTCTGATTGGATGATGAATTTCAAGCCCTGTATGCCATTGGCTCCACGTGGCCCCTGGAGACAATATAGCCCAATATAGCCTTCAGTGCACAGAATGTTGAAGCAAGGCTCAGAAGAGTTCCAGAAACATATTCTCTGAGGTGCTTTGCATGTCTGTTTGGTAGTATATCTAGATGCCATAGTTACTGTGAACTTCTTTCTTCTGTTGATAAACAAACCATCCTCTATCAAGGAGCTGAACCTCTCTATATCAAACTAACTGGCTTTGAAGAAGAGATTTGGTATAAGCATGTTTAATAAGGGTGTTTTCAACAAAGTCAAGAAGTCTTTTTTTTTTTTTTGTAGAGACAGAGTCTCACTTTATCACCCTGATAGAGTGCCGTGGCATCACACAGCTCACAGCAACCTCCAACTCCTGGGCTTAGGTGATTCTCTTGCCTCAGCCTCCCGAGTAGCTGGGACTACAGGCGCCCGCCACAAAGCCCAGCTATTTTTCTGTTTTACAGCTTGGCCAAGGCCAGTTTTGAACCCGCCACCTTCGGCATATGGGGCCGGTGCCCTACTCGATGAGCCACAGGTGCCGCCCAGTCAAGAAGTCTTTGTATGAGAGAGGTAAGAGAGAAGTTCATCTATAATGAAGATCAAAGTAAAGAGAGAAGGGGTCTTCCCCTGGCACCTTTAGTCATTTACATTTTACAAAATAATGTTGGTAAGAAAGAAGGGTACCTTATGATTAGAGGAACAGAGATTACATCTGCCTAGGTTATAGCTGCCTCTCTTATGATTCAACATCCATAATTGCATTACTTTAAGGCTAGAAATAATTTGTAGCTCTAATAGCTTAGATTTTAAATTACATATTTTCACATTTTTTATCCTGAATCTTTTTCTCAGGACCACTGTGTGATAGACATAAACTAAAATTGTGTTGATCACCTTACCTCCATAAGCCCCTGTTCTGACTGGGGGGTCACAGTGACATTTGGATCTCCTAGAATTAGTGTCAGAGTCACTGTCTGCTATTTCCTGAAAAGTCTCTGATAATCCACTAAAAGGCTATAGGTTTTGTGGAGAAAGCTGGAAGAAATATACATTATAAATTTTTGGCAATGTACCAAGGTTCTTCCTTAATAGGACACAACCTCCCCTTCATCTGATGGTTTTTCACTCTATAAGTGGTTCAAGTTTGGGTATTGATTAAGGAATCATAACTCTTCATTTTTATGAGTTAGGTTAGACTTTTGTTTACTTGACAAGTAACAATTTAGTAGGCTTCCTATCTATTTTATTTCTAGGAAGAACATTATTAAATAACCAGTGCCACAGGTCTTGCCAGTCAGACTATTTTGGTCGCTGATTTGACTTTTCTATTCATTCTAGCAACAATGTCCTCCTTGCCTTTGTCAACTGAATGGTAACACTTGGACCCTGCTATTCTGAGATCTCTCCGTAGCAGCATTTTTCAATATAAATTCTGGTCTACACAGAGGAACAATTACAAAACTCTTCAGGATACTGGAGCAAAGCTTGGGGATTTCAGCCACTTTCAGGATGAGATTCTGGGTTTGGTTTTCAGCAATCTCAACCCAGCAGCTGCAGGAGATAAGGATCACTTGCAGGGCATACACAGAAACGTTCAAGTCTTTTATGCAGTAGTTGAGTTGGGAATTCAAATCTTGGAGCTCATTCTCTTCTTTCCCCAGTTTGTCCAATGATCTTAGAAATAGCTAATTTCATCATACTCATTAGTCTGCCATAAATGCTCAAAAGGTCACCATAATCCAGGCATCTTCTTTAAATTTTAATTTCAACATATTAAATAGGCACAAATGTTTTGTTACATAGATAGCTTTTTATAATGCCTTAGTCAGAGCTAAAGTGTGCACATCTCCCCAACAGTGTTCATTGCACTGTTAGGTAGGCTCTTGCCTTTCTCCTCTTCTCCCATTCCTGACTTTTACTTATTTCTGTGCCCATATGGGTGCATCAGTTAGTCCCAAGCTAATAGAGAGTACATGTGGTGCTTTTCTCCCATTGTTGAGATACCTAAGATATCACTTAGGATAATGGCTTCCAGTACCACCAAATTGCTGAAAAAGACATTAACACAGTTTTTCATGGCTGAGTACTCTCTAGAGTATACCATATTCAGTTACCCCACATATGTTGAACCATGCTTGCATCCCTGGGATTACTCCCACTTGGTCATGGTGGATTAATTTCTTGCTGTGCAGTTAAATTTTCTTTGCTAATATTTTATTGAGGTTTTTTGTATAAAGGACATTGGTTTATAGTTTTGTTTTGTTGTTGTATCCTTACCTGACTTTGAAGGTAATACTGGCTTCATAGACTTAGTTGGGGATGATTCCCTCCTTCAGCTTTAGTCTCACTGCTTATGATTGGTCGGTCTAGGAGTTCTATTTTTCCCTGAATGAGTCTTAGAAGGTTGTGTGCTCCCACGAATTTGTTTATTTCCTCTAAATTTTCTAGTATATGTTCATAGAGATTTTTGTAGTAGTCATGGATGATATTTTGTATTTCTTTGGCATCATGTGTTCTGTTTCCTTCTTCATTTCTGATTGACCTCATGCAGGTCCTTTTTCTTCCATTCCTAGTTAGTGTAGCACAGTGAGTTTTCAACTGCTGTGCCACGAGACGATTTAGGTATGCCTCGAAAATTTTTAAAGATCATTAATTAAATTATTTTTGAAAGATGTTCAAAGCATAGTAAGTATATTATTTTCTTTTTACTGTCTTTTTTTGTTCAACATAATTTATGTGTGCCACACAAGTTTATAGGTTGTGCCATAGGATAAAAACTGTTTGGAAGACACTGGTCTAGCAAGAAGTCTATCAATTTTTCTTATCTTTTCAAAGAACCAACTTTTTGTTTAATTGATTATTTGTTTTTTTTTTATCTTTATTTTCCATTGCATTTAATCCTGATCTGGCATTTTTTAATTTCTTTTCTTCTGCTGGCTTTAGATTTGGTTTGCTCTTTCTTTTCCAGTTGCTTGAGATGTGCCCTTAATTTGTAATCTTTTCTGTCTTTTTGATGTAGGCATTAAAGGCTATGAATTTTCTCCTTAGGAATGCTTTGCCATAGATTTTGATAGCTGTGTCCCTCTAATAATTCAATTTGAGGAACATTTTGATTTACATCTTAATTTCATTATTGACCCAATAATCCTTTAGTAGCAGGCTGTATAATTTTCATGACCTTGTGTAGATTTGAGTGTTTATTTTGGAATTGATTTCTAAGCTGCTTTCCACTGTGATTTGAGAAAATACATGGTATCAATTCAAGTTTTTTAACTTTGTTGAGACATGTTTTGTGGTCTAAAATATGATTAATCTTGGAGAATGTTCCATGTGCTGATGAGAAGTAAGTGTATTCAGTAGTTCTTTTGTAGAATGTTCTGTAAATGTCTGTTAGGTTCACCTGTCCTAGACTCTGATTTAAGTCCAGTTGGCTTTCATTTATTTATTTATTTTCTACTTCAATGATCTATCCAGGTCTGTTAGAGGATATTGAAATCCCCAGCAAAAATGATGCTGCTATTCATATCTTTACTAGATCTAGTTGAATTTGCTTTAGAATCTGGTAGCTCTTGTGTTAGGTGCATATATATTTAAGATTGTTAAGTCTTCCTTTAGAATTATTCCATTTATAATGATCATATTTGTCTTTCTTTACCATTGTTGACTTAAAGTAAATTTTATCTGATATGAGAATGGCTTAACCTGTCCCTTTTGGTTCTTTTTTTTATGAAATATTTTTTTCCATCCCTTCACCTTTTGTCTATGTGAGTTCTTTTGAGTCATATGTGTTTCTTGGAGACAACAGATATTTGGGTTGTATTCTTTTATCCATTTAGCCAGCCTCTCTTGAGTGGGGTAAATTCAGACTGTTAAGATTGAGTGATAAAATTGATACATGAATGCTGTTCTGTTTATAATGTCATGATGTTGCATATAGCTTATTGCTTTATTTTCCCTCTTGAACTTTTTTTTTGATCAGTATATGAGCTGTGGGCCTATGCTTTTGGTGTGTCTGTCCTCCTGGTCCACATATAATGATGCAGTTCTGAGTACTTCCTGCTGGCTAGGTCCAGTCATGAGAAATTTCCTCAGTGCTTTCTTGTCTGGTAAAGTCTTTCTCATTCATATATTAAACAGTTTTGGCAGAGTCTGAGACTTTTGGTAATGGGCACATAAGTACACTTCCCAAGGATGGGTAATGTAGGAAATTTGACTGAACTTGCAGCTGGTGGCCTTTGAGATCCTAGGCTTAGACTCTTTAGGTTTTATACAGACCTTAGTAGCTTCAGCATGTTCACACATGTCCTTGGCATTATTGGCTTGCATCTTCTTCAGGCCTTTCTTGTTGTGCTTGTGTGTGTGTGATATAGAGTTCCTTTTGGATGCCCTGGGTAGAGTGCCATGACATCATAGCTCACAACAACCTCAAACTCTTGGGCTCAAGTGATCCACTTACATTAAACTCCCAAGTAGCTGAGAATACAAGTATCTGACAATATGCCTGACTAGTTTTTCTATTTTTAGTAGAGCTGGAATCTTGCTCTTGCTCAGGCTTGTCTCAAACTCCTGTGATCAAGCAATTGACCCACTTCCCAGATTGCTAGGATTATAGGTGTGAGTCCCTGTGCCTGGCCTTTTTGTGCTTTTTTGGCAAAACACATGTTCCTGAGGAACTTGGGGGTTCACCCCATTAAGAGATTCATATCTTTGTGATCAGGATTTCTTGATGTAATTTCTGTGATGCTTTTGGGACTGGTCATGTGTGTAGTTCTGGGTATTTCATGCTGGCCAGGTCCAGTCATGAGAAATTCTTGAATTTGGCCATGTTTGCACTATAACCCATAGGCTGCCAAAGTGCTTACAACCAGAAAAGAAAGAGAAAGCCTGCATCTTATAAGGAAGTGATTAGGAATAACCAATGGTCATATTTTGTGTCATTTTTTATTAACCAATTCCACCATAGAGTATCAGTGCTTTATTTACCATTAAAAATTATTGGTGCTTTTCCCAGGCAATTGGAGCAGTATCAAAAATACACTGCTGTGATCTGATCAAACTAAAAAGCTTCTGTACAACCAACAACAGAGTAAATATAGCAAGCAGAAAGCCCTCAGAATGGGAGAAAATATTTGCAGGTTATGCCTCCGACAAGGGTTTAATGACCAGAATCCACAGAGAACTCAAATGTATTAGCAAGAAAAGAACAAGTGATTCCCATCTCAGGGTGGGCAAAGGACTTAAAGAGAAACTTATCTAAAGAACAGATGTCAC
>CAUYRH010149374.1:0-18150 GCA_963574655.1 Perodicticus potto
TAAACTGCAAAACAGAAAAATAGCTGGGTGTTGTGGTGAGCACCTGTAGTCCCAGCTACTCAGGAGGCTGAGGCAAGAGAATCGCCTAAGCCCAGGAGTTGGAGGTTGCTGTGAGCTGTGTGACACCACGGCACTCTACCAAGGGTGATAAAGTGAGACTCTGTCTCTACAAAAAAAAAAACTTTATAGCAAAACCCATATGTCATGGTGACATGCTGCATGTTTCTCTATGAAATTGAGAAAAATTGCAATTCAACATTCAACTCTCTCATCATTTCTATTAAACATTGTTCTCAAAATCTTAGTCAACACACTAAAGCAAGAAAAGGACATAAAAGGCACAAGGATTGAGAAAGCAGATACAAACTTGCCATTATTTGCTAATGATAATATTATATAAGTAGAAGAGCCAATAAAATATACATTAGCTATTCGAACTGATACCAATTTAGCAAGGCAAATGGATATAAGATCAGTATGCAAATGAACTATTATCTGCTTCTAGAAGATGAAGTAGACATAGTTTTCCCTATTACCATGACTAAAACTAAAAGTCTAGGACATTATATACGTGTAACAAACATAAGAAGACACTGAAAATTGGAAGGATGAAAACAGATTGGTTAGAAATCGCAAGACCCAAAGACAAAACTGTAGCAAATTCTGTTTTTTGTTTTTGTTTTTGTTTTTTGCCTCAGATGTCCGAGACTGGACATGTGCTAGAGAAGCTGGCAGCCCAGAAATAAAAATGGGCACAGACAAAAGAGTACTAACAAAAGCCTGCTCTCTCTGGCCAAAGGAGCAGGAAATGATAAGCTTAGCAGGACAGAAACAATTTTAGATTACAATTTAGAAAACTATTTAGGAAACTTATGGCTTTAGCCATACACCAGAGAAAAAACTTTGACCATATCCATACCTACACCAGCAAAGATGAGTGGAGTGCTTAGACTTCCACCTCTCTAGGCACCTGCCAGTACAGTGTCAGAGAAAACCAAACAGGGCTTTCGTCCAAGCAGGTGGCAATAAAGACAACTCCTCCCCAGTATCAGTGCAGACTATGTGGAAGCCATGTCTTTTGCTCCAACTTAGCAGTAACAAGGCAACAGTACTTTTCCTAGCCAGAAGGGTATCAGTGAAAGTCTACTGCCAAATGGGAACTCTTAACCCCAGCCAGCACTATTGAGGACCAATCTCTTCTCCATGGAGTATCAACAGAGGTTGAGCAGGGAACCTGGGCTTCTATCTCCACCTAGCAGAAATGAGGTTACACCTACTCTTTTCCTGCCAGATTGATGTCACAGAAAGCCAGACAAAAGAAAAGGTTTAAATAAGATTTAGAATCTCTCTCTTTTTTTTTTTTTGCAGTTCGACCGAGGTGGGTTTAAACCCACCACCTTCGGTATATGGGGCCAGTGCCCTACTCGCTGAGCCATAGGTGCTGCCCAAGATTTAGAATCTCATAATATAGTACTTAAAATTTCTAGGTTTCGGCCTTAAGGAGGAGACGGGGAAAGACCAGGAGAGAAACAGAGAGAGCTTCTCTCTCCCCACTTGAATTCTCTCCCTCTACCAGGAGCTTTAGTGTTTTCTGTATTCTTTTCTGTAAATAAACTCTGTCTTACCACTGGGGAGGGGGGGAAATAATGTAATGAAGAATAATAAAATACATGTATTTGAAAAAAAAATAAAAAAAAATTTCTAGGTTTCTATCAAATTCATTCATCATATCAAGAACCATGAAGATCTCAAACTGAATGAAAAAAAATCAATAGATGCCAACACAGAGATTACAGAGCTACTAGAATTATTTGACAAAGATATTAAAGCTTTTGTGTCTCAACAAAGAAAGAGAAAAATCTCATCAAGGAAACAGAAGATACAAGGAAGAACCAAAAGGAAATTTTAGAACTGTGGTTCACACCTGTAATCCCAGCACTCTGGGAGGCTGAGGTGGGTGGATTGCCTGAGCTCAGGAGTTCAAGACCAGCCTGAGAAACAGCAAGAAACCTTGTCTCTAAAAATAGCTGGGCATCGTGGAGGGCATCTATAGTCCCAGATACTTGGAGGCTGAGGCAAGAGGGTCACTTAAGCCCAAGAGTCTGAGGTTGCCATGTGCTATGACACCAGGGCACTGTATTAAGGGTGACAAAGTGAGACTCTGTCTTTAAAAAAATTTTTTTTTTTTTTTTTAGAACTGACTAGTCCAAGTATAGAATAAAACACCCTATAGATGGGAACAAGAACAGAATGAAGGCTCGGCGCCTGTGGCTCAACAGGCTAAGGTGCCAGCCACATACACCTGAGCTGACGGGTTCAAATCCAGCCCGGGCCTGACTGTTGCAACCAAAAAATGGTCGGGCATTGTGGCGGGTGCCTGTAGTCCCGGCTACTGGGGAGGTGGAGGCAGGAGACTAGCCTGAGCCCAGGAATTGGAGGTTGCTGTGAGCTGTGATGCCACAGCACTCTACCCAGGGTGATAGCTTGAGGCTCTGTCTCAAAAAAAAAAAAAAAAGAACAGAATGAAGGGAACAGAAGAATGTATCAGTAAAGTTATTGTAGAACAATATACATCACCTAACCTGGGCATCATAGTATAAAAATAGAAGAAAAAAATAGATCCTAGAAGGCCTCTAGGATTATAATAAAATATCTAATATGTTTGTAATTAGTATTTCAGAAGAAGAGAAAGAAGAGAGGCTGAAAAAGGACTTGAAGAAATAATGGCTTAAAACTAGACAAATAGTTCTTAGGCTTGACACCAAAACCATGACCCATAGAAGTTTATAAAGCAGACTTCATCAAAATCACAAACTTCCTCTGTAATAGATCCTGTTAAGAGGATGAAAAGATAAGCTACAAGTTGAGATAAATAATTTCCAAACCGTGTAAGTGATAAGGGATTAGTACTAGAAATTTAAAGAACTCTCAAAACTCAATAGTAAAAAAAAAAAAAAGCAACAGCAGCAACAATCCAATTAGAAAATGGGCAAAAGCCATAGACATCTCATACAGATGGCACATAAACAACATGAAAAAATGCTTTTCTCCTTAATGAGTCATCAGAGAAGTGTAAATTAAAATCACAATGGATATACAGCTCGATGCCTATGGCTCAACGGGCTAAGGTGCCAGCCACGTACACCTGAGTTGGTGGGTTCAAATCCAGCCCAGGCCCGCCAAACAACAATGATGGCTGCAACAAAAAAATGGCCGGGCGTTGTGGCGGGCATCTGTAGTCCCAGCTACTTGGGAAGTGGAGGCAAGAGACTCGCTTGAGTCCAGGAATTGGAGGTTGCTGTGAGCTGTGATGCCACAGCACTCTATCCAGGTTGATAGCTTGAGGCTCTGTCTCAAAGGAAAAAAGAATCACAATGGATATAATCACACACCTTTTGAATGTCTAAAACAAAAAATGACAACCCCAAATGCTAATGAGGATGTGAAGATGCTGGATCACTCATACACTGCTGTTGAGAATGTAAAATGGGGCTTGGCGCCTGTGGCTCAACGGGCTAAGGCGCCAGCCATGTACACCTGAGCTGGCGGGTTCGAATCCAGCCCAAGCCCGCCAAACAACAATGACGGCTGCAACCAAAAAATGGACGGGCGTGTGGCGGGCGTCTGTGGTCCCAGCTACTTGGGAGGCGGAGGCAAGAGACTCGCTTGAGCCCAGGAATTGGAGGTCGCTGTGAGCTGTGATGCCACGGCACTCTACCCAGGGTGACAGCTTGAGGCTTTGTCTCAAAAAAAAAAGAGAATGTAAAATGGTACGGACACTTCAGAAATGAGTTTGGTATTTTCTTAAAAAACTAAAAATGCAACTACCATATGACCTAGAAAGTATACTCCTAGACATTTATCCCAAAGAAATGGAAGTGTATGTTCATACAAAAACCTGTACATGAATGCCTATAGCAATGTATTGGTAACTGCCAACAACTGGAAGCAACCCAGGCATACTTCAATGAGTAAATGGTTAAACAAACAGTAGTCCATTCATACCATGAATACTCTTCAGTAATAAAAAGAACAAACTATTAATATACAGCAGCCTGGATAAATCTAGAGAAATATGCAAAGTAAAAAAAGTCAACCCTTAAATGTTACATTCCATATTACTCCATTTATGAAGCATTCTTGAAATGATAAAATTATAGAAATAAATGGATTACTAGTTGCCAGGGGATGTGAAAGGGGTGAAGTTGGGAGCAAAATGGGTGTGTCTATAAAAGGGCAACAAGAAGGATTCTGTGGTAATGACAATGTTCTTCATATTGAGTGTGTCAATGTGAGTAATTTGGTTGTGACATTGCACTTGAGTTTTGTAAGAAGTTGCCATAGGTACATCATTGGGTACATGGGATCTCTCTGTATTACATCTTGCAATTGCATTCACTTCTACAATAATCTGAAATGAAAGTTTAATTAAAAGAAATAACATTTAGATAAGAAAACTACCCTCCAAAACTGTATATAATGTATTATAGTATCAAGTGCCTAGAATAACTAATAATAAAAGAGGTGTGAGAATTCTTCAAGATTATTTATTATATGCAACTTTATTAAGAATCTTTATTAAATAAGACTTAAATAGGATGGGTTTGGTGGCTCACACCTGTAATCTCAGCATTTTGGGAGGCCAAGGCAGGAAGATCAGTTGAGGCCAGTTTGAGACCAGCCTACAATATAGTGAGACCTCTGTCTCTAAAATAAATAAATAAATAAGCTAGTATGGTGGCATGTGCTTATAGTTCCACCTATTTGGTAGGCTGAGGCAAGGAGGATCATTTGAGCTCAGGAATTTGAAGTTATGATGAGCTATAATAATGCCATTGCATTCCAACTTGATGACACAGAGTGAGATCCTGTCTCTAAGATGTGAATAAATGATAATACAAACTTAAAAAAAAAGAATACAGATAAATAGATATCATATATACATATACATATATATATATTTTTTTTTTGAGATAGAGTCTCACTTTGTTGCCCTCGGTAGAGTGCTGTGGTGTAACTTCAAACTCTTGGGATCAAGTGATTCTGTTGCCTCAGTCTCCCTAGTAGCTGGGACTAGAGGCTCCCTCCTCAACACCTGGCTAATTTTAGAGATGAGGTCTCGCCCTGGATTAGGCTGGTCTCAAACCTGTGATTGCTTAGGCAATCCACTTGCCTTGGCCTCCCAGAGTGCTAGGATTATAGGCATGAGCCACTGCACCCGTCCCTAGATATCATCTATGTTGATCAATTGTAAGACTCAAAAATTGGATGTCCATTCTCTGCAAATACATCTGTAGATTGAATGTAATAACAATAGAAATTCCAACAGTTTTTTTGAAACTACATAAGCTGATTCTAACATTTTTGTAAAAATACAAAAGATCAAAAATAGCCAACACATTCTTGAAGATGAACCACATGGGAGGAGCTACTCTTCCAGATATCACAACTTATTATAAAGTTATAATAATAAGACAATGTGGTATTTGTGTAGAGATAGACAATAACTGTTGGAAGAAATAGAGAATGCAGCTACCTATTTAAAAGGGGGCTCTGTATAACATTGGTAAGAAGACAGTCATTTCAACACTGGGTAGCTAGGTATTTATGTGAAAAAGTTTTAAATCAGATCCCTACCTCACACCATACACAAAATCTAATCCCAGATAGATTTGGATTGGCCAATATATAAAAGAAAAACCAACAAAATTTATGAAAGATAATATAGAATAATACCCTATAACATGGATGAATATCTTCATGACCTTGAAAATATCTTAAATGAGGCATTTTAAATAAGAAACCAAAGTACCAGTCATGTAAGATTGAAACAACTGCATTAAAATTAGGAACTTTTGTTTATCAAAGGATACTATAAACAAAAGTGAAACTAAGGAGTGAAAGAAGATATTCTTAACACATTCAACTGAGAAAGGACTTGGATTTAGAAAGAGTAAAAGACTTTGGCATCTCTCACATGTGGAAATACAAATAGTCAATGAATATATTAAGAGACACTCATTGCTTTAATAAACAAAGAGGTACAAATTAAAACTACAGTAAAAAAAAAAAACACCATAAAAGCACTAGTTTGGCAAAAGTTAAGAATTTTGGCAGTCCAAAATATTTGCAAAGATGTGAAATAATGGGGACTTTTGCTTGCTGCTTATG
Source organism: Perodicticus potto (assembly GCA_963574655.1). Classification (NCBI taxonomy): domain Eukaryota; kingdom Metazoa; phylum Chordata; class Mammalia; order Primates; family Lorisidae; genus Perodicticus; species Perodicticus potto. Next base: position 6,172 of record CAUYRH010149374.1, read on the forward strand.
AGAGTTGATTGGTACAACTTTAAAAACTATTTGGTAGAATCTATTAAATTTAAAGATGCGCATATACTATGAACCATCTCAGTTTATAAATTATACTTCAATAAAAAGTTAAAACTACAAGAAATTTAAGAATAAAAAAATCGATTTCTATGTAACCTCTTACACAGCATTCTACAAGTAACAAAGCATATTCGAGTGACCTTGTAAGATACGAATTTAATATCTCTATTTTACAGATGTGGAAACTGAAGCTCAGAAAGATGAAAAAACATGCACGTTGTCACATAGGTGTCAAGAAACAGAACTGAGAATGACCAAAATGGGGGCAGGGGTGGCAGGGAGGGCAAAGTTCTGTGCCAGCAACTGCTGGCTATTTCCCCAGAAAAAGGAAGGTTTTCCCCAAGGGCTTTGATTTGTCTGTGTTGATTCCATAAGCAGAGCTGGAGTGGGTAGTGAGAACCAGTACCGTGCGCAGCCAGAGCTTGGCTCACAGTGGAGCCTTAATAGATGCTACTTTTCTCCTCACACACAGCCCTTTTCCAGGGAAATAGCTAGGATCAGAATGGTGGGGAGCTCTGGGGAGTCTGGAGTGGACGCTGCCCACCTTGCGCAGAGTGATCAGGCGAGGGTCTCAGGCTTGTGCTGAAGCCTCTCATCTTTGCGGCCAGAGCAAAGCTGTCCTGGGGTCGGGAATGTGGAGGAAAGGCTTCTGATTAGGGTTCAAATTCCTTACTATTTATAGGGCCAGAGAGGAGTTGAGAAACAGAGCTCAGAACGTGGGGGGGAGGCCCAGTATGAGAAGAGAGGTCCCTGGCACCCTGATATCCTAAAAGTGTGTGCGTGTGCGTGTGTGTGGTGGTGGGGGCTTAGTTGTGCGCTCTCCTCTGCTGACATTCTTGCTGGTCCCTTCTTTCAAAACATCGAAGCCAGCCTAGGCAGGGTGGACCGTATGTGCTAGTTCCTGCTTAGACCCCAGGCAACCTGTGTTCTGAATTCTTCAGCGCTTTTAGAAACCCGTTTTTCTAGGTCTGGAAAGCAGTCTTGTTCCTAGAGGGGGTCGGGTTTTCCCTGTAAGCTTCACCGCCGGCCTTAGATTGCACATCATGACAGCGACACCTAGCGGCCATGTGTGAAAGTCCAGCCCGTCCCCCTCCATAGGGGCTCCGGGAGCCAGGGGAGGAGGAGTTTTCAGAGGTTCCAGACACTTCCACATCGCTTTCCAGGAGACGGTGCTTCGGCGCTGCCAATTCCACACAGCTCAGCCCTTAATCACATCCTGTCCTGGGTTGCTCTCGGTTTCATGAGTAATGCTTTAAATTCATTTTATCTATCCAAGTATACCAAAGGTTTGAGGGCTATTGCAGTCACATCTCTTTAAAGGTGGATGGGAATTTAGGGTCAATTTCATCTGACCTATTTATTTTTGGGATGGAGAAATGCAGATGTCCACGGGTGATGGGGGTTGCCGAGGCATTTAGAAGTGAGGTTTGGACAAGAGCCCAGATCTTCTGAGCACTTTTCAGTCCAGTGCTTTCCATAGCTCTGTGACTTTTCGTTGTGTCACCCACAATGTGTTTGCACACAGTAGGTGCCTGTCACACAGTAGGTCCTCCTTAGACAAGCCTGAGAGGTCACTTTGCCACTGGGCTTGCCACTGAAGTGAATTTTCAGTCGTGGTCTGGGCCATCTTCCACTTCTGAGCCTCTTAAACTTAAGTCCTGATCAATTAAAGCGGACGTTCTGTCCCTAGTAGGCGATTGTCGCTTCCGTTATAAAGCATACAGTGTGGATTGAAGGGAGAGGAAATGAAGATGAGACATAATTTAAAGTGTCTCGATCCCAGTATTCATTCAGATAAAGCTGCAGTAGTGGGCTTCATAAGTGCTAGCTCAGCGCTTCTCAAGCTTTCCTGTGCATCTAGGTATCCTGAATCATGTTGCAACGCATATTCAGCAGGTCTGGGGTGCGACCCGAGATTCTGCATTTCTAACAAGCTCCCGGAGGCTGCAGACTGTGCTGCCGAAGGTTTGGAAGCTGTGACCCTCACTTTGAGGAGCAAAGGGGCAGACAGGTACCCCAAATCTGTCCAGGGGCCCCTCCCTCCACCTCAGACCGGCAGTGGCCCCTCAGGCCTAGGCTTCAGCGGGAAAGGAAAGCCACTGAAGCAACCCTGAGCACTGTGGGACAGTGCAGTGGCTCACACATGTAATCATGGCATTCTGGGAGGCAGAGCTCAGGATTACTTGAGCTCAGGAGTTCAAGACCAGCCTGAGCAAGAGTGAGATGTCATCTGTACTAAAACTAGCTGGACCTTTTGGTTAGCATCTGTATTCCCAGCTACTTGGGAGGCTGAGGCAAGAGGATCTCCAGAGCCCAAGAATTCAAGGTTGCTGTGAGCTATGATGCCATAGCACTCTACCCAGGGCAACAAAGTGAGACTCTGTCTCAAAAAACAAAACAACTCTTCACCGTACCTTTTACATTTCTCCATAAGCTCCTGCTCACAGGCAGTTTGAAGAGGAAGGAGAGGTTGAACCTGACCTAAAAATTGCATAGCAAAGGGGAGATAGATTTGCTGTAGGTGGCCTCACAGTTTCCCTGAATAACAGTCCTGGGACACTTTATAACTGGGTACTCATGACATCCCAATAACCTTCATGATTCTCTTTTTAATTATAAAATATATTTTTATTTATATATTTTATTTATGAGATATATTTACATATTGTGTGTACGATCATTTATACTATGCTTTTTCTGCCAATAAGACTAAAAAATTGTTCACTATTTCTAAATTAAGAAAAGGAAAGAGATTTATTGGGTCATGATGACAAGACCATTGTAGCTCAATAAATCATCTCCACACGTTTCCTCACCTAATCCTCACACCTCCTGTAAGGTATTGAGATTACCCCCATTTTACAGACGATAAGACTGAAGCTCAAACAGCCCCCTTCATGACCACCCAGTAGGGGTAGGAGCTCAGATATGTTTGAGTGAAAAGTTTCTTTCAATTAGGAAATTCAATTTAAAAAAATACAATGATAATAAATTGTGTTTACCATGCCCTAAGCATTTGCATTAATGCATACAATCTTCACTTCAACCTTATGAGGTAGGTATTATAATCCACCTACATTTTACAGATGAAGAAATTGAGTCACAGAAAGGGCAAATGGGCAAAGGGCTAAGTCAAGTCACACAGCTAATGAATGACAAAGTTGGAATTGTGATCCAAGAAGCCTGGTTCCAGACAACTACACTCAAGCACTATTCCACATTGCCTAGCAATCAATTTTCTGCCAATTTCTTAAATCTCATAGTGAGTGGAACTCACCTCTTATTATCTCACCCTTTTCTTTGTTTCTTCTCTCTCTCTCTCTCTCTCTCTTTTTTTTTTTTTTTGAGACAGAATCCTACTCTGTTGGGCAGTGCCTGTGGCTCAGTGACTAGGGCGCCGGCCCATATACTGAGGGTGGCAGGTTCAAATCCGGCCCCGGCCAAACTGCAACCAAAAAAAAAAAAAGAAAGAAAGAAAAAGAAAAAGAATCCTACTCTGTTGCCCTGGGTAGAGTGCTGTGACATCATAGCTCACAGCAACCTCAAACTCTTGGGCTTGAGCAATCCTCTTGCCTCAGCCTCCCAAGTAGTTGGGACTATAGGCATGCTCTAAAACACCTGGCTAGTTTTTCTATTTTTTAGCAGAAATGGGGTCTTGCTCTTGCTCAGGCTGGTCTCAAACTCAAGTCAAGCAATCTGCCCACCTTGGCCTCCCAGAGTGCTAAGATTGTAGGCATGAGCCACTGCAACCGGCCATGTCACCCTTTTCTTATCCAGTGCTATACCCTAGAGAATCTGTTTGCTATGCTAGTAAGCATCTATTAAGACATTTTCGATTTCTACATAGGACTGCCCAGGGCTTTGGGCAGAGGCTGATGTAACTCTGGAGAACCCACTTCCCCATTACTTGGAAGTTAAAGGAGTCTGAAAGAGTTTGGGAAGTCATGAGCTTCTCCATGGACTGGTCACCCTCTCCTACCTTGTTGAGCTGGCCTAAGTCAGAAGATAAAAAGATGAGGCTGAGGGCATGGCTGACAAACAGAGCCAGGCTGGTCCTATAGGAGTCTAGTCTATAGACACAATAAATATTGGAGTACACACATGGTCTTCTGACTGGGAATGTTTTCTCACTCTGTATTCTTAACTCCTCATTTCCTATTTCCCTATCAGAAGAACTCTAGAGTTGCTTCATATTTCTGTGTGCACAGGAGTTGCAGCCTTACGTAACAATCACAGCTTTCCCTCTAGCTTCATGATTGTGGGAAGGTTATTTTTAACTCTTTTTGAATTCTAGTTTCCTCACCTATATAGTGGAAACAATGAAAATCTACTTCAAAGAATTGCTGCATAGAATAATAAATTTAAGTGCTGTGCTGGCTTGGTGCCCATAGCACAGTGGTTATGGCACCAGCTACATACACCTAGACTGGTGGGTTCAAACCCAGCCCAGGCCAGCTCAGCAACAATTGCAACAGAAAAATAGCCAGGCATTGTGTTGGGTGCCTGTAGTCCCAGCTCCTTGGGAGGCTGAGTCAAGAGAATAGCTTAAGCCCAAAAGTTAGAGGTTGCTGTGAGCTGTGACGCCATAGCACTCTACCCAGGATGACACAGTGAGACCACAGTGTATCAAAAAATAAAATAAAATTAAATAAAAGTGCTGTGCTTATTGTCATAGGCCCATCAAGAGTAGCTATTTATAAATACATTCCTTCTGAGTGAATGAATGATATCAACAATCATGAGGAAAAGCTGAGAAGGCTAACTTGACTCCCAACAACTTCCTTAAAAGTGGACATTTAGTAATTTGTTAGCTTTGGTGAGAACTGGGTAAAAAAGGAAGTTCACCAGAAGTCATACAGGAAGGCTCCAGGGACAAACTTCTTCAATTTTATAGCTTTGCTGAGGACTAGGCTGATCGTAGCAGCTGATGGTAGGACAAGCCTCTCAAACCTTCCTTTGTCTCAGCACTGACCTTGGTTCAAATTTAACCCCCAAGCTTTCCCCTGGAAACCTCTAGAATGACTGGATGCATTCTTTTTCACTCCCCCACCCCTGCAAGGCAGGGGATAGGGTGCATCATGTGACTACTTTCCATGAACAGAGCAAACTTGCTTATTTTGTTGTTTCTTTTGGAGAGAAAACTAAGTTATCAAAAGAACTTAAGGTACTGTGGTAATATGAGTGCTCCTGCTGATAAGACTGAAAAACTTTTTTGAAAACAAAAAACAAAATCTGGAAGCAGAAAATAGTTTTTCTTGTCCCAGAGAGGACAACAGACTTTGAAATAATGTGGTGTTTTTATTAGTCTTTTTTTCCTGCTTGTTATGTCTAGTGAATGAAGGATTTGTCCTGAAAACCAATTTATTTTCCAAATCGAGATACAACTCATTTACTGATTGTAGTGTCCCTATTTTTTAATGGGTGTGTTTGACTTGTGAAAATAAAATAAAATACAAATAACATCACCTGTATGCTAACTGCATATGATTCCACTTTGAAAACGTCTGTGACTGAGCTTCTGATGTGATTACAATGGGTTTAGAAGTGGGTGACAGAAACGAATTTCCCAAGTTAGGGTGTCTATTCGTCATCTACTGGAATCTACCACACTTAGGAGTAAGAGTACTAGCCAAGAGGAAATGACTAGTGTTGACGCATGCACTCTGCACTAATTACAGTGCCTCAGTTTCCCCATTTTATAAAATGAAGTTGTCGGCCACTTCTCTGTAGTATTTGGAAAGTCCAGGGAGATAATAGACTTTGTGTTTTGAAAATGCAGAATACATTATAAATGCTAAATAATAATAATGGGAAGCCTTTAATAACAGGGGTCCTTTAATAATACTCAAGCATAATAACATTACTAACCAGTAGGAACGAGACAGAGTGCGTCTCTGCCCTCTTAATCATTGGTTTGTCTCATGGGAAATTGGTGCGGGATGGGCGCCTCATTCAGGGTGGGTATGATGCCTCGGGGAGTGGGGGTGCAGGGCCCCTCGGGAAGGTTTGCGGCACTCCGTCACCCCTGTACTCGCCCCACCTAACATTTGGTTGCCCAACTGGGAGAGGAACAGAGGCATCAGCTTAACTCCTCTGCCCAGGGAACAGGATTTTAAAATCTCAGTTCCTAGCAGGTTGGAGAAAGAAGGGTCGGTACATTTGGGACCCGAGAAACTTGCGGACATGCTGCTCTGGCCCAAGGACCCGCGTGGCCACCTAATCCGGCCACAAGATGGCGACAATCCAGCTGGAAACGGCTGCCGGGGGCCGTCCAGCCGCCTCCCAGCCCGCGAGGGGCTTCCTCCCGCAGACACAAAGAAGGAATCTCCCCAGCCGTTTGTTCGCTTTGCGAGCGGGGATCGGAAGAGGTCGAGACAAAGGCTGCCCGACAAGTGGGCAGCTTCTATCTCGCTTTCGGGGGCTTCAGCTTCATAGGGCTGGAATCCTCGGAAGGGATTTTGTGCAAAAACACCCGAGAAATTCCCGGTTTGACCCCTCCTCTGCCCAGAGGCCGGCCAGACGCTTCCCCCGGCGGCGACATTCCCAGGATTCCGGCAGGGGGAGCGGGAGCTTCCCCGGGCAGGGCGCGGCGCGGGGCAGACGGAGCCCGCATCCCCTCCCGGGGTGGGCCGAGCGAACCCGCCAGCACCACCCCTGGGGCCCCGGTGTCTTTGGGGTTCAGGACCATGGACCTGAGCACCCGAGACGTCCGCGCTCTCAGGTTCTGAATCCAGGCCGAAAGGCGCGGCCTCCTCTCCGGCCCAAGTTGCCCGAGAAAAGGTCCAGAGGTCGTCCCGGCCTGGGGGCAGGCGTTCTTTTTGTTTTCTTTCTTTTGTTTCGTTTTGAATGTTAGGAACCAACACACCGTGTTTGTTTCAGGCTGGAGTAAACTTGCTTTGAAACAAAAAAAGCGTTAGGGAACTCGCAGATTCCCGTTTCAGGGTACAGTTAAAGAGACCCTCCTGGGCTGGGCAGCCAGGGCGCTGACCAGCCTGGCCTCCGTTTGTCTAGGCAGCCCTGGGCAGTTCCTGCTCCTCCAGCCCCGGTCTTGGCCTGCACGGGCAGGGGGCGGGGGGACCAAAGGACAAGAGTAGCACGTCAATGACTGAATTATGACGTCACAATGTGTATGCGTAGATACTTTGTTCTTCAAGGATTCCGGGACTGAGTGTTGTGCAAACCAAGACGGCACACAAACCCGAGAGGCAAAAGCGTCGCAGATGTGGGGCAGGTGAAAGCACATACAGTGAGAGTAAGATGGAATCTGTCAGGCTAGGGCAGACATGACGCAGCTGGTCTGGTCGGCTTAGGTCCTGCCTGACCTTCACCCCCCATCTCCCATTTGACACAGCTGGTCTGGTCAGTTTAGGTCCTGCCTGCTGACCTTCACCTGGTCTTTCATTCATTTTTTTTTTTTTTTTTTGAGGCAGAGCCTCAAGTTGTCACCCTGGGTAGACTGCCGTGGCATCACAGCTCACAGCAACCTCCAACTCCTGGGCTCAAGCGATTGTCCTGTCGCTGCCTCCCAAGTAGCTGGGACTACAGGCACCCGCCACAACGCCTGGCTATTTTTTGGTTGCAGCCATCGTTGTTTGGCCAGCCCCGGCTGGATTCGAACCTGCCAGCTCAGGTGTATGTGGCTGGCGCCTTAGCCACTTGAGCCACAGGTGCGGAGCCTGGTTTCCCATTCTTACTGCTTTGTAAATGTACCTCCCACCCTACAGGTGCCTATCATGAGTAGTTTAAGTGGATTGATTTAGGTCCTGAATCATTCCAATTCCTAAATTCCAATTCTTCTAAATTTTAGATTAATTTTTGAAATAGAATGTTGCTTTGGGTCATGGGGTATACTGATTATTGTTTACTATAGGTCCTGGGTTCTGTCAATATTGTATAAGATAGAGTTAACATGGTCTTCACTTTGAACTTAAATGTATAAAACTGTAATTTTGGAACTGGAAGAACAGAAAACTCTTAGGCTACTCTCACCGTTCTCCAGAATCACCTACCTTCTGACAAAGTTTGGTAGACCTATCCTGTCTCCGCATATTGGCTGACAGTGACAGTCAGCTGGATCCTCTTCTGGTAACACAGAGTTGAATTTTTACACACTCTACTTATACCAAGGAAAGAAAATTCCTGTATTTTTCCTTAACTAATTTAATTGTCCCCTCAAACTCCCAACCTACTGAGCAGTGATGGGAAACAATCTTTAAACTTTCAAATCACCAGGATTTCTATTTCTGCCATTTTAAGTAACCTCTTTTGAATGACCTAGGCTTTACATAAATGCCCAGACGTCCCATTTCCTCTCCTTGCTCCTTTCCAAGCTGACCTTTATGGTATTTGGGAGTGTATATGACCTGATGGCACAGGTCAGGAGGCCTTAAAACCATGTGCCCCCCTGTTTTCTTATTTGTCTCTAGCCTGGCCTATTTAGTCTTTTGTCTTCTCCTGGCACAAGTTACTGGAGTTGGAAGTCTCAGACATGTCCCTCTGATTTAAAAGCAACAACAAGGGCCAGGCATGGTGGCTCATGCCTGTAATGCTAACCCTTTGGGTTGCTGAGGCAGAAGGATCACTTGAGCTCAGGAGTCTGAGACCAGTCTGAGCAAGATCGAGACTTCATCTTTACTAAAAATAGAAAAACTAGCTCGGTGTTGTGGCAGGTGCTTGTAGTCCCAGCTACTTAGGGGGAGGAGATAGGAGGATCACTTGAACCCAGGAGTTTGAGGTTGCTGTGAGCTGGGCTGAGGCCATGACACTCTAGCCAGAGTGACAGAGTGAGATTCTGTCTCAAAAAGGAAAAAAAAAAAAAAAAGAAGAAGAAGAAGAAGAAAGTAAAAGCAACAACAATGCTGCTATATACTGGCCGGCACAGTGGCTCAAGCCTATAATCCCAGCACTCTACCAGGCGCAAGAAAGAGACTCTGTCTCAAAACACAAAACAAAACACTGCTATATACTGAGACTTCTTCATCCTGACTCCAGACTCCGGCTATTCATGTCAGGCTTCCACCCCTTTGTGCTATTTAACTATGGCACTTGAAAACTTAGGTACTGCATATGCCACACATAGGCTGGAGCAACCCAGGGAGGCTGACTCAATTGCTTCCGCCTTCTCTGAAACCACCTGTCACTGCCCCTCACTGTCAGATGTAGTGAGGCTAAAGATAGGGGTCTTCCTAGAGGCCTCTGGATTCCCAAGACCATGCCTGGGAATGGAGTCACCATATCTAGCGAACTCAGACTCTCCAATACCCAATATAGATGCCTCTATAGCCTCCTCACCTTAAGGTTCATTCAGGGAAGGAGCTAGAACCCTGGCATTGGCATCTGGCCAACTCCATCTCCTTGTCTCCCCTTTCCGATGCTTCTACCTCTCCATGATGAACAATAGCCACAGCCGCCTCTTCCTGTGGGGCACCAAGCCTGTGGCTAAATGGCTGGGGAAGAATCCTCTCTGTACTATGGAAGAAACTCTGCTTTGGCTTGACATAGGACCCTCTGTAAAACTAGGACCTATGGGTTACAGAGTATGAAAATACATTGATTTAGGGAGATGCCATCTTCCAGTAACTCACCAGAAAGACAAACAGGAAGACAAAGAGGAGAGGTACCCAATACATGTTCTCTAGGCATTTTAGAAAACATGGAGTTGTTTTTTTGGCCACATATATGCGAATCTACAAGAAAGGTGATATTGTAGACATCAAGAAAATGGGTACTGTTCAAAAAGGCATGCTAAACAAACGTGACCATGACAAAACTGGAAGTGTCTACGTCACCCAGCACGCTGTTGGCATTGCTGTGAACAAACAAGAGAAAGATTCTTGTCAAGAGGATTAATGTTCATATTGAGCATATTAAGCACTTTAAGAATCAAGATAGCTTCCTGAAATGCAAGAAGGAAAATGATCAGAAAAACAAGGAAGCCAGAGAGAACCCATTCAGTTCAATGGGTTCAACCGAAGGGCCCCCTGCCTTCACACAGAGAAGCCCACTTTGTAAGAACCAAAGGAAAGGAGCCTGAGCTCCTGGAACCCATTTCCCACGAATTCATGCATAATAAGTGTATAGCATCGCACACGGAAGAACCAAGAGAACTGACGGAACAGTAATATAAGGTGTTGGGACCTATTCTCCATGAATTCATGGCATAATAGGCAGAGCAAGCTTTGTCACATTCAATGGAAAGGTGTCTCCCTGAGCTGCTGGAACCTTTTCCCTATGAATTCATGGCATAATAGGTATTAAAATAAAAGGGTACTATAAAAAACAAAGAAACTACGTTGATTTAGTCCTTTCAAGATATTGTCCCCATTAAATATATGCTGTTGAATACAATAATCAATAAAGGTAGACTACAGTAATAATTCTGGCCAACAAGAAAAGGTATTTTTATAGTTATAAAAAGATCCTTACTTCCTCTTTTACTAAAGTTATGCAGGCTTATTATAAAACAAATGAATAAAACAACCTAAAATATATTTTGAAATGCCTAATGAAGTGTTGACCTGAAATAATCAAAAGGGTCAGAATCCAGTTGTGAAGAATTTATTCAAGTGAAAAACTGGGAAAGACCATTCTGGGACACACACACTCCAGAGAAATGGGGTCAGCGCTCCAAATGTACTCAGCTATGATTCAACAATTAAAAAAAAAAAAATTATGTTCTTGCTTATATAGAAAGACAAAGAGATTTAACAGGATTATAGCATTTTCTATACAAGGCTTGTGTAAGAGTTATAACAATTTAATTAGTTATAACTTATTTTTTTCTTTATAGCTAATTTTCATTTCCTTTCCAATTTAAAAGAGTGTTTCTAACATTCCACTTAAGACTTGTGATAGCTGTGCAGCCTTTGTGCGAGAAAGGTAAGAGGGCGGTTAATCTTTAATGACCAGCAGTATAGAGGCACAGGGCCTTCCCTGATGCCCTTCAGTCATTCACAACATTCTACTAAACAATGAAGGTAAGGAAAAAGGCCTGTCTATAATCAGAGGAACAAAAGTTATAGCTACCTGGTTATAGTTATCTGTCACCTGACTCAGGTCCCATAATCACATTTCTTCAAGTCTCAAAATAATATAGAGTTCCAACAGTTCAGATTTTTAATTACTTATTTTCACAGAAAGGAGAAGAGCAATTCCCTTGATTTGGCCAAGGGCCACTGCTCATCAGACATTCCAGCTTACTAAGAGATTCTTCTTTTAAAACATGCCAGGGTCTATTCAAGGGGTAATGAGGCATTGTCCCTTCTAAATTACTGGGAACTTTCTCTTTTCCTTTTGATAGTCAGGGTCCAATAAGAATATTTTCCCTTGTGTTTAGAGACTATGAGCTAGAGAGGCCCAGGGACCAGGCTGAGTATGAGGAATAGAGAAGTCACAGACTCAAAGAGCAGTAGAATATGAATGTCTGCAGCCACTCTGGATTGAGTTTCCAAATGGATGTCCACCATTCTTTCCTTTATGAGTACACAGGTACTCTAGTTTCTTTGGGTGTGTTCTACAGTGTTTAACGACATTTATAGAATGGTGGGGGGAGGTTTACAAGCACTATGGTGTCCCTTCCTAGTTACAACATACTAGAAGCAAGATGGACTGCCTGACCCCAGTGTAATATTATATAAGTGCATTGACAAGCACCATGTGCTTTCTCTTCCATTCTCTGATTTGTCTTCTAAACAGCCCCATGTGATGTAAAACCCTACTTAACAAATAAGTTAATGAGGCTCGGCACCTGTGGCTCAACAGGATAAGGCGCCAGCCACATACACCTGAGCTGGTGGGTTCGAATCCAGCCCGGCCCGTCAAACAACAATGCCGGCTGCAACCAAAAAATGGCCAGGCGTTGTGGTGGGCACCTGTGGTCCCAGCTACTTGGGAGGCAGAGGCAGGAGACTTGCTTGAGCC
>CAUYRH010149378.1:0-83574 GCA_963574655.1 Perodicticus potto
TAGTCCCAGCTACTTGGCAGGCGGAGGCAGGAGACTCGCTTGAGCCCAGGAATTGGAGGTTGCTGTGAGCTGTGATGCCACAGCACTCTATCCAGGGTGACAGCTTGAGGCTCTGTCTCAAAGAAAAAAAAAAAAGTTTGGAGGGGAGGGCAGCTCTGTGACTCAGAGGAGTAGAGTGCCGGCCCCATATGCCGGAGGGGGCAGGTTCAAACCCAGCCCAGGCCAATAACTGCCAGGAAAAAAAAGAAATACATGGAATAGTTCACGAATTTGCATGTTATCCTTGAGTAGGGACCATGCCAATCTTCCTGTATCTTTCCAATGTTGGTATATGTGCTGCCAAAGTGTGCAGGTATTGCAGTTTCTAAACTTTACCACAGTGAATGCAGTGAAGGGCGTTGTGGTGGGCCCCTGTAGTCCCAGCTACTTGGAAAGCTGAGGCAAGAGAATTGCTTAAGCTCAAGAGGTTTTTTTTTTGCAGTTTTTGGCAGTGGCCGGATTTGAACCTACCACCTCCGGTATATGGGGCTGGCCCTACTCCTTGAGCCACAGGTGCTGCCCCTAAGCCCAAGAGTTTGATGTTGCTGTGAGCTGTGAAGCCACAGCACTCTATCAAGGGAAAAAATAAAAGTTACTCATTCCTATCACCTGCACATGCTCACTTCCCTCCTTACCCAGCTCGGATTCCATGACCCTACACTTGCATTGCTTGAACTTTAGTCCTGGCCTCCTACCCACTTATTCCGGGCCTGCGCCACAGCAGCTCAACGTTACTGGAGAAAAATGACACAAATTTGCTGACTAGACTCACTTCAAACATGACCACAAATCTCACTCAACACTGTCAGAAAAACCTACTACACTTCCCTAGAAAATTCAATTTCCCAATCTCTGGGGGAAACTATCATACTTTCTTCTCTCTCCCCAAGCCGGCAACTCTCCCTCCCCTACTCCATTCTCGGCTGACGACCTTGTAGTATATTTCACAGAGAAAATAGACTTCTATAAGATGAGAACTACCTCATCTTCCCATCAACAAGCCCTTTGTTGTATCTGCCTCAGAACCAAATTCTCAGGCCGCATTATCCCCCACTTACAAAGGACAAAGCATCCTGGTTCCTACCCAAGGTCAACACCTTCCCTGGACTCTGAGCCCACTCTCCCGTGCCATTCCCAGAACTTTCTGAGTTTTTTTGCAACTCTTCTATTCTTGCATTATCAGTTTTCTCCTTGTTAACTGGATCATTCCCATCAGTACACAAACATGTCTTCATATCACTGTCCCTTAAATCAACCCACCCTCAGCTTTCTATCTCTTTCTGAGCCCCCCTTCAGCACAAGTCTATTCAAACCCGTTGTCTATACTCACTCTGTCTACTTCCTCACCTCCATTCTCGTTGCACTCAGTTAGGCTTTATTACCTATTACTCCACCACCAACCTGTTATCAAGATTACTAACAGCTATATCTTGCTGAAGTAGGTGGTCGATTCTCTGTCCTCATCTTGACTGCCCAGCGGCATTTGGTGCAGCTGGTCAATTGCTGCTTCTCAAAACTCTTTCTCCAGGTCCTGACACCTCACTCATTTGTCTTCTCTCCTACCTCACTAACGCTCCTTTTCAGTGTCCTATCTTGGCATTTCCCAAAAACACCATGTCTCCCTACGTGATCTTGTCCGGTCTTGAAGATTTAAATACCTTCTTACTCACCCAGGTCTCTCAGATTGATATCTCCAGCCGTACCTCTTTCCAGATCCTTAGCCAAATGTATCAACTGTCTACCTAACATCTCCACTTCAGTGTCTCAAGGGCATCCTAAACTTAGCATATTCAAAACAGATCTCTCAATTTTCCCTCCTCAAATCCTCATACCGACCACCCTACCCCTCCGCCAAACCTTCCTCAACTAAGTAAAAAGTGCACCCTCCACCTGGTTGCTAAAAACCTGTGAGTCAGTCTCGATTCCTTCCTTTTCCTCAACCACATCCAGTTCATTAGGAAGCCATCAACCACCTGAATCCAACAACACTGGTCCATCCCTGCTGCCATCCAACGCCAAGCCAACGGTGTCAGGCCCCATTGATTCCCATGTGGTGTTTCTAAAGCACAGTCAGCACCCGTGACTCTCCCCATTACAGCCCCCCATCGCTTCCGAATGCCTTTGTGAGACGCTCTGCACAGCCCTTCTCTGTCCCCCTGACCTCACTTTTCTTCATTATCCCTCTTGACTAATAATTCCCCAGGCACACTTGCTTTGTTTGGGCCCATCCTGTGTATTTTGTTCTTGCTTTTGCTTCTACTTGAGTTGCTCTCTCTTCCACCACCCATAGCTGCCACGTTCTTATGCCTCAGGTTTCAATGCAAATATCCCGACCCCAGAGAGCCTTCCCCGACATCCGGGCACTTCCCCATGGGACTCTAACTTCTTCCCAGCATTTATGAGCACCTAACATTTTCTTATTTTCATTCTCCCTTCAGTGTTTATTCACTGTCCTCCTCCCACTTAGAGTACAAACTCTGATGGCAGAGGCTGTTTTGTTCAGCACTACTCCCTGAACCTGCGATAAAGCCTTGTACACAGTAGGTGCCTAGTGTTTGGTGATCACCTGAAAGAAGCAATTTGTGAATAACTGTGTTGTCTCACTTATCTCTGTGCCCCAGGACTGGACCTGCAGCCACGCCTGGCTCATAATCAGCACATTATAAATGTGCGTGCAGCAACTTGGAGTTGGGCATTCTCTTAGCACTCCTGATCTGACCTATCACCTCCAGTAAGAGTTTATATTTATTCTAACTCTGGAATAAAAAGACGTGTGGGTGGCAGAGGGGTCCCAGGGTAGAGGACAGCTCTTAGCCAACACCCGGACCTGGCTGCCTCCTGCTCTCACATCCACTTTCTCTTTCTCCCACCTGCCCACCCTCGTTTTGCATTTTCTTCTTTTCTTGTTTTGCCTGCCTGCCTTTTTGGCTGTTTGCTCAGAAGCTGGGCTCTGTTTGCTGAGCCTTTATTCATTTTCATATTACCTGGGATATTTTCAGCTGTTCCTCTGGGTTTTTAGGAGAATTTCAAGTGGCGAGAAGCACAGTGGGCTGCGAAGGTAAACACCTATCCAGGAGCCCTGAGCCTGCCTGGGCATGTGCTCATCTTATCAGCTGCCCTCTGACCAGCCCAACCACTCTCTCTGGGCTCAACCAACGGCCTCTCGCCCAGAGTCCCTGGGGGGCTGGACACACTTCTAAGCAAGTAGGCTGCAAGCCTTCTCAAATCCAAAACTGATGCAGAAGCCCTGGCTGCTTAAATTCCCAGGTAACAGGCAAGGACATGCAGGGCCTTCAGCCTGCCTCCCCTATGCAAGGTGCCCTCCCCGCGCCGGGGCCAGACCAGACAGACAGCCTCTCAGTAGTGCTGTCGTCGCTCTCAGAAACAAGGAGCAGCCAGGCAGGTGGAGAAGTCAATTGCCTCACTTTTGAGAAGCAGCTTTAGAAATACTGATTCCCCTCTGTACACACCAGTCCCATGCCAAAGGCATTGGGAGTCGGCAAGAAGGCCGAAGAAGGGAGACACCACAAAGAAGAAGGCTGCTCCTCTCGGAAGACGCCGGGGAGTTGTCCCCATGCTGTCTTACTTGACACGATCAAACCGTAGAGAGCAGCTCTTTCATTCTCACTGCAGGTCCAGGGTAGAACAAGGCCCGACCTCCCCCGCCACCACCTTACAGATTAAGTGAGGAAAGAGACCACTGGAGGGAATGGAAAGTCAACTGAACACTGAATCTCAGACCAAGATCTGAGCTTGAGGCTCGGTTGTCCCTCAGGTTAGTCATGTGACCTTGGGAAGTCACTTAAACTTTCTGCATCTCAGTCATCTCAGTGGTAAACTGAGGACTAAAGGATCCATCTCAGGGTTGATGTGGATGTTCAATGAGGTAACGTATGAGTAGGTGCTTAGCACTCAGGCTTCAGAAGATGCTGGAAGATGCCAGTTATCACTTTCCATCATTATATCAATCATCTAAGGGTCCAGGATCAGTCACGCTGAGACAGGCTTATAGAAAGATACCTGGAGAGCTTTCCTCACTCTGTCGCTGCGAGGCACCACCATAAGCCACCTTTGCTCCCATTTGAAATACTCTTCCCTTCAAGCCTCCATGCAATTTGTATCAAATGTTCTAGGAAAGTGGGCAAGAGGCCTGGGTTATTGGATATTTGTCAGGTTTAATAAAAGCCACTGAGTGGCTCCAGGCTTGTTGTGTTCTCTGGTTTATCACTGTGGTGCTGACAGGCCCAGGGCCCTGCCACTGCAGGCACCGGACATTAGGAAACAAGAGCAGGTTTTATTAACAGAGCCAAGGGACCCAGTGGTGCATCTGTCACCTGAGTAGACAAGGGCAGCTTCCCTGTAGGCAGGTCGGGCCCCTCAATGGCTCCACATGGAATTATGTCATTTCTGGGCTCCATGGGCTGAGCTGGAGCAAGGCCCACAGCAGAGACGCCTCTTTATGAGCTTTGTGGGATTATTTTTCCCTGGAAAAAGTCATCTATTTGTTGCTATCTTTCCTTCAACTCTGCCATTTTCATGACAGAACACACATTGGAAGACTAAGCAAAACTGAAAACCAAGTACCCAGCAGAATGCTCTGTGATCCAGTGCCTCCACGGTGAGTAGCGAACAAATCAGTGAATGAAGGTAGACAGATGCTCTCTGACTTGGGACGGGGTAGGGTGTGGGAAGCGACTCAAGTGCAATGAAGAGAAGGTCTGTTCACAAAAGAAAAGCATAGAAAACTTTCCCAGGCAAAGTTTAGCACTGGGGAACTCCAGGAAGAGATGGCCATGTCTTTTCAGATTGGACATAGTATACAAATGAGAACTTGGTCTTATAAATAAGCCAGAAGCCCATTTTCTAAGGAAGGGCAAAATGGCCAAGTTGGGCTTGCAGCAAGTTCTGAGCAATAACCCAGGATTCCTTAAATTCTTCTTAAGAAAGAAGGCCAGAATACATCCTCGAGCCAAGTGGGATCCTGCCCTACGGCTGTCCCAGTAGACAGCACAGGATGGCGAGGCAGGGAATTGCTAAGTCATCTAAACTTCCTCCCTCCAAATCCCCAGACAAGATCATCAGCTCCTGGGAAGGACACAGAAATCGAGTCATGGGGGTTATTCCTGCAGAGCCTTCTGGACATCCCAAAGCAGATGCAGCTCAGAAGAATTAAGGGTCTGTGAGATGTGTGGCAATCCCTCCCCCACTCTGCTTATGTCAGACACGCACCTGCTGAATCAGGCCAGTGGTCCTGGTCCAGGAGCCCAAGTCAGGGCAGAGAGCAGAGTGCTGGCAATGCTTTCCACATTTCTTCCCGCCATCCTATTCTGGGAGACACAGAACGCAGAGCATACCAGAGCTTCTCTGGGAAGGTGGGCCGGGGGCTGGGTGCTAATTGTTCTAATTTTCTCCTCAGTGGAATTACAGGCTAAAGAGTCCATGCTGGCTTTCCAAACAAAGAGTGGCAAATTGCTAACTACAAAATAAAAATTCTTTTCTGGGGCATTAGTTGTCCTCTCATTATTCTCTACCCTCTGAAAGAATTAATGAGAGCCGGGGCCACAAGTGAATGAGAGATTTTTAGCTTGGGAACACATGCTGAATGATGCTAGGCATGGGGACAATTACAGAAGATATTCAATAGGGGGAAAGGCTGACAAATGCCACATGAAAGCTGAAATTAAAACCCCTATGGCTTCAGCTCCAAGTCTGGGCGCTTAAAAGGACACAGAGAGGCAGGATCAGCAGCGCACGGGACAATGTCATGGCAGGAGCCGCAGTCTCCCAGAAGAGCCACTCGCCTACCTGCCGAGGGAGGACCACTGCAGGAGTTCAGGAGAAAATAATGCTGATGCCATTCATTTGGTTTATAGGATCCCTCCTCGGGGACAGTGGGCCTGTGGTCATCACAGTCTTATTTGCAAAGTTGTGCTAAATTCATAGGGTTTGGTAAATTCAGAAGCACTGAGTTGGCCCTTAAAACCTGGGGCAGAAGCTGCCCTCTGGATAGATTCCTTCAGATAGCCAGAAAGATTGTTTAATGGGGCAAGGGTATGGGCAGGAACAATAGTGGACTTTTTGGGAACTGGATATTCCCATCTCCATGTTTATCATTGTCTCTCCAGGGCCAATAACACTGACCAGCGCATAGGAAGCACTCAGTTAACATCTGCTAAATGGTACATGCATGAGACCCAACTGTTTGCCACTCAGCCCCAAGCCAATCCTCTGTGAGCACTGATCAAAACTCCAAGGACAACCATCACCCCATTCCCAGTCCCCAGGAAGATATAACAAATGCCCTGCATCTAGAAGTCCACTTGAAGAGACCTAGGCCTCCCTCCCCTCCCATTGCACTGAAGATGGAAGTGAGTTTCCTTTCTTATTTCCAGATGGACTGCCAGCCCCCCAACGAATAGTAGAAACTACCTGCAGCCGTCGACTAACGCACACAAGTGACAAATGGCCAACATGTCAGTCTGGGAGACTTGTGAGCGCCTCTGCCAGTGTTAGCAGTCAGGATGGATTCCTCAGCCCTGGCATTAATTGTAGCCCATGCGCTATGATTACAAAATGAAATTAAATGACATGCCAAATTAAAGAGTTATTTTTTCTAATAAATATTTTGCATAGGATGTGTTTATAATAGCATTAATTATTTACACTGCCATATAGAGAAAGCATAAATATAAGGAGAGAGATCAGATAGTTCCTGTAGGAGAAATAAAATGAAAATTTCTATCAGAATGGTGAATACCTGTGGCCCAACTTTGGGGCTGGCCCTGGGGGTAGGTGGAGAGAGAGGGACATCTTGAGAACAAATCTGACAAGCATCACAGAGGCTTTTGAGGGAGGAATATGTTAAAAATGAGAGTGAGTACAGAAAGTTTAAATATTTAATACCTGCATTAATTCTAATTCACACTTTCTTTATTTTTCAGATTAAACATTTACGAGAATTCCCATCTCTCTCATTCCGCTCCTCCCATGAGGCACTTTGTGGTCACTGTTGCAGGGACCACCTTACGCAACTTCTGGGCATAAAAGGGCAAGAGAACAGTACCCCCGCCCCCGCCCCACCTCCATGGCATCTTCCCCTCAAAGGCCATCTCCCCCAACTCCCCTCTAGGAAGGCACTGTTGTTGGACTTCTGGTGCCAGAATGACTGATGGGACCAGAGCCACTTCCTGGCCTGCTCAGCCCACCCAAGAAAGGGCCACAGAATTCTCAGAGACGACACAGCCATGCTGTGGGTTTAAAGTGCTTGTCCAAGTTCAGAGCACAAGGGCACAGGTGGCCTATCACCACTGACCTGAGGGCTCCTTGAAAGGAGAGAGCCCCAGTCCCCTAAGCGCCAGAAACTTTTATTCTGTTGCCTACTAACCCAGCTTTACATGCTTCAAACAATGTCAGTGCAAGCCAAGAGTGACTGGGACACAGGGATACCTAACTTCCTGAAGAAACAGTTGGGAGAGTAACTTCTGCACCAACACAGCTCCCGGCTTCTGCCCTGCTTCCCACCCCAGCATTAAATAGGTGAGCCAATACTCCTTCTAATAAAAAACAAAACATACATCTGTATTCCTTCACAAAGTATTTTGCCAAGCCACATTTGACCCCAGAGTCCCATGAAGTGGTCAAAGTTGGTTATCAGCCCTCTTTTTTGTTGTGTTTTTAATTTTGGTTTTATTTGAGACAGATTTTTCACTCTGTCACCCAGGTAGAGGGCCATGGCCTCAGCCTGCCTCACAGCAACCTCAAATTCCTAGCTTCAAGTGATCCTATGCCTCAGCCTCCTGAGTAGCTAAGACTACAGGCATACAAACAAATACTTCACTCATTTTTCTATTTTTTTTTTTTTTTTAGTAGAGATGGGGTTCTTGCCCTTGCTCAGACTGGTCTCAAACTTCTGAGCTCAAGTGATCCTCCCACCTCAGCCTCCCAGAGTGCTACAATCCACCTCCATTTTATACTAGTGAAAACCCAGGTGGAGCTACAGGTCTAAGGGCTCCTTATTCCCTATTCCCTTTCCATTGTTAGAACACAGGATCTGCCATGTGGCACCCAAAATACCGAGCATGGAGGGAAAAGGGAAACCAGGTTGAGAGATGCCTTTTAACCCCGTTCCCCTGATTTCCAAATGGCCTGTTGGCCTGGGACTGCATTCTGCTCCTCGGAGGGCCGGCTCTGTCCTGGCAGCTGTCTTTCTCCTGCGATTTCTCAGTGACCACCGGACAGAGACGCTCAGAGGAGACCTGTTGACAAAATTTTCTCAAAGCCCCAACATTTCTCTGACCCTCTGGCCTTTAAAGTATCAGACACTGATATGGCATTTCTCCCTTCTCCCTGTAACACCCCACCCTCCTCCTATCACTTACCACAAATTCCTGTACAAAACACCTTCCTAAACAAGTGCTGGTGAGCGTCTTGTTCTTAGCTGGCCTCTGATGAAAGACTATTCCCCACCCCCAGGCCCACTCTTCCTCATGAGTCTACCACTCCACAAAGTGCCTGTAAATCAGCAGAAAACACACACACAAACACGGAGGCTCCCTCCATCAGAAAGCTGAGCAGGAAATCTTGCCTGTGGTGGGGATCTGAGCTATCGATCTGGCACTGGGAGATGTTTGGGGTTGTTTGTTGTTTTTACTTCCAGATACCTGCTGGAGTCAGGCCATCTCTTTAAATGAGATGAGCAGGGCTAGAAAGCATCTCAGCTTAATGTAGGGAGAGCGGAATCCCTCTAAGCGATAGCTGCTTCCTCTCTCTCTTTCTCAACTCGAACAGCTTCTTCCTGAAAGGGCAAGGCAAGATTGCCCCAGCCAGGCAGAGGGCATGCCTGGATGAGCTCAAAAGGGCCACCTTCAGTGATAGCTCCTCTCCCGCCCAGCCACTAGGACAAGCACGTCCATCTTGACCCCCCACCCCCACCCCCAGATAAGAGCACTGTCCAGGAGTGCAGTTGGAGCCACACGGGTCTGGGACCAGCACGGGAAGGTAAGGGCAATAGACCAGTTGTTTCAGCTTCATTAAACACCTCTGCTTGCCTTTCCCAACCTCACTTGTTGTGACATTTTCAGATGGCAGAAGGAAGAAAAGAGATAGCAAAAGAGAAGGTGATTTAGCCAAATGAAGATACTGATCAGGGTCCGTGCTGTGGCTGATGACAGGAGCAGGATCAGCGACAGCAATCACAGTGCTAGCTCACACCGAGCTGGGGATAAAACCCCTTCCTCCCAACCCTTCTAGACTGCCCCTCTCTCACCCACATACAAATAAGGAAGACATGTTTGCAGCACAGTGCACAGCACGTTATAGGCATTCCTGTTTTTTCTCCTCATTTCCCTCTATTCTTTCATTACTTGGCACTAAATAAAAAGACTCTAAAACTTAGATGGGGGTAGGAAGAAAGCTGTGAGGCCACTCCTGACCCTCAGACCTTGCAGGTAGATTGTATTTGCTGCGGTAAGGACAGGGACCCAAGGATGGAGACTCAGTGTTCTGCGGCAGCCTGTGCAGAATGGGAAGGGCTTGCTGGCAGGATTTAGGGTCTGAGTGACCAGGAATTGAGGAAAAAATGCTCTCCCTTCTTAGGAAGAGGGCTGTTTGCAAATTGAAATGGGACAATCCTAACTCATAAGCCTACTTTTATTTTTTAAAAGTTATTTTCACAAGAACTAATACCCTCTTGCACACATTCCCACCCCACCTCTCCAAAAAAAGCAGGGCTGTCTTCCAGCCTCTGGCCTGCAAGCATTTTACTTGTTCAGGGAGAGTGAAAGGTTCAAGAGTAACCGGCATCGCAGTTGCTAAATGCCCTCAAAGATCAGGAGGGCATTTTCTTGCAAATGAAGTAAAGTAGGAAAGTAAAGACTGGGGTGTGTGGCTGAGCAGCAATGTGACCTTGGATAAGTCACTGAACTTGTCTTTTGAGCCTCAGTTTTCTCCCTTCTAAATTAAAAGAAATTTTATCTCAGGCCAGTTGTGGGACATTAAATCTCTAAATCTTCGCAGCTCATGCTTACAGACCTCCCCTTGCATCCTGGCCATTGTCACTTTATCATATTATCCAATTCTGGCAATGACCCTGTGAGAAAGGACCCTCCTTACCGGGAGATGAGATGCCATGAAGAAGGATGAGGGTCTTGTCTGGGGGCAGAGGCCCCGCAAATTATGGAGCTGGAGGGACAGGCCTTCCCCACAGCCCATACTCTTTCTATCACAACACAGCCATCTCCTGCAAGGTGGGCAGAACATACACTCCATACTGTCTTTGGAAAGTCTGAGGCCTGGAAAATGAGGTGTTTCTCCTTTGACAGAGTGAACGGTGGGGAAAAGAGCAAGACTTTTCCTCCTTAAGCCTCCCCATTCAGGACCCCCTAATTACTCGGCAGCCAGAATTGTCTCCTCCCTTGTTCTAGAGCCCACACTCCACCCTATGAAGCAAACACACACAAAAGGCCCTCAACCTCTGTGCACCGTCTGGTGGGATGTGGGGTAGGGCTGTGAGGATTTCACCACCACCCCACAAGAAGCCTCAGTGACAGCCCAGCACTGTTCCTACCTCTGCTCTGGGGTAAGTCCTCTTCTGGGCACCAGATTCCAGAGTTTCTATCTGGGATGGAAATGACCCAAGCAAGGCAGAGCAGCTGGTTAGGATGAGCTGGCAGCCAGGTCAGGAGGGCAGGGAACAGTATTGGAGATGCATCCACCCAACGGAGGCTTTGCGTAGGGTCATCTGTGGTGTGAGCATTGTGAGCAGCCCAGTGTTGATGGGGAGCTTGGACAGAGAAAGGCCTTGGAAACTCCTGTAGACACTGGCATTTCCTGGGGGTGGGATTCATAGGATTTTAAAGGAGGGTGCCACGGTCACACACGTTTAGGAAGCCCTAGGTTAAAATAGGTCTTCTTCATTGTTGTACTTTTTAAAGTCTTTAAGATTGTAATGAGACCTGTAACTCTTCGTGAGGGGCTGTCCATGCTTCCCAGGCTTGCTGAGCTTTGGAGCGCCCTCTTTCCACACAGAGGCCGCGGTGTTGCAGAGACCACCTGGGCAAGTGCTCATCTAGAGCAGTCCTCCTATTTCACAGATAGGGCCAGAGGAGGATGGGAAGCCATGCAACTTCTACAATGGCCACCTTCCTGAATCCCCCACATCCCTAGGGGGCTAGAATTACTCCACACCTGTTTCCAGGGCTCAGGGAAATTGTGTCGGGCTGCAGCTGTGGTACATGGAAGAAAGGACATCTGTCCCCTCCTTTTAAGGGGTGGTAAGGACCTGGGGTGGGGAAGAGAAGGAAGAATTAGGCCCCTTGAAAATGAGGAACAATTTAGTGGAGTAGAGGATCAAGACAGCTGGACGGGCCCCACGAAAAACACTTTATGCGGGGGACTGCCCAGGTGACCTCTCAGGAAGCCCTGTCCCAGCACCAGTGCCCCATTCTGCAGCCATCAAGTCTGCTCAGAGACACTATCCATGACCTCAGTTTCCCTATTTGCTAATGGCTCCTTTCCGGAAAGGATGCCCAGCCCAGTGACAAATTCCCCAGCGCCCCAAGGCCTCAGTAGCCAAGCCTCAGGAGTTCAACCCAGGAGGGGGCTGAGAAGTGACTTGTCTCTGACCCTGCCCTGCCCCACACTCACTCCCAGGCAATCCATTTTCCTTTGGGCCTTGGTTCCTCATCCAGAAAATGGACCAAAGTCCCACCGAGCTCCTAGCATCTATCTTTACCTTTAATGAGTCCCATTTTCTGAAAGTGTCAGGAATGGCACCAGCCCAGACCAGTTCAGGGGGTTTATTCCTAAGGGGCTGGAGAAAGGTGCTCCTGTCCCACCCTGTAGAAATGGGGAGAGGACCAATTAGAACCCCATCCCCTGCTTCCCCGGAGGTCAGGGCCGAGTGAGCATGATCCAATGGTCTCGGACAGTCCAGGAAGAGCCTGATCAAAGGGCACGGAGATGGGAGCCAGGAAAAGCCCCCTCCCCGCCCCCATCACACACCATTCGGGGACTTTCTCCTCCCAGCTTGAGCCCAGCCAAGGCAGCTGTTGTCCAGATTGAGACAAAGACCTGATACTTCTTCCAACCAGGACGAGCTGGGGGGGTCTGTGGAGGGGCGGTGGGGGCGGGGGTGGCACAGGCAGGGGACCAGGGGAGCCAGCGCCGGAAGAGAGTCGGCATGTCCTGTCCTCTGATCTGTGTCCTCCGTGCGAAGACAAGGCTGAGAGAGCCACTTTCTGTGGGGCCCCGTCTGGCCCTCCGCAGCTCTCCCCCTCCCGCTCTGCTGCTCAGCCACATGCCCTTGGGCTGAGCTAAGTCCAGAACCCGGCTGAGTAGGGGAATTGTTCTGAGAAAGTGGCCCGTTGGCTGGTTGCTATGGAAACCGACATACCACAGTGCTGACCCCGGAGAGGTTTAGCAGGCTCCCCCAGCAGGGACGCCAGCAGCTGGACTGCAGCTGTTACCGCGCGCGCGAGTCGGGCTGGAGCCGCCGCCAGCAGTCCCTGCTGTTCGCCTGAACTAGGCCCGGCGACAGAGCCCCGGCATGTGCTCCCACCCGAGTCCTCGCACAGCCTCCCCTGCTGCAGCCCGGAAGGGCCAGGCTGAGGCTGTCCTGGCAGGACCGGGGTGGGGTGGGCAAGCAGAGCTCGCTCGGAGAGAGGAGGTCTCCTTTGTGAATCACGGCACATCCTCAACGGGCAGTGAACAGCCTCCCCGCTGCATTTCTAGGGAAACTGAGGCCTCGTGAGGAGGAGGAATATAACCAGTATACGGTCACTCTAAGCAGGGGCCGGCACCCAGGGCCCTGCCCTGCATGCTGCGCTCTTCGCCCTCCTCGCAGTAATTCAGCGCTCGATAAGGAGCCTGCCCTGTGCAGACAGGAGCCTGTACCCTGCGCCACTCGCTCTCGGATACAACCATAGGGAGGCAGGGCAGACAACCGCGCAGAAAGAGCACCGGAAAATGGACGCACAAAGAGGAAGAGAAGGGCATGTAAGCCGGGGAGCAGAGAGGGGAGGGGAGGCAGGGAAAGTCAGTCGGAGAAAGAGAAAAGAAAGAGGTGATGAGTGGAGGAGAGAACACACGATCTCCGGCCTCCTCCCCCCAGCTCTGCTCTGAGCCCCTCCCACAGCAAACAAAGCCAGCGGGGTGGCGAGGAGCCCATCGGAAAGGGGGGAGGAGCACCGGTGGCCTGGCACTAAAATGGGTTCCTGAGCGGCATCTCCAGCCGTCCCGCAATGCCTCGAGACCCCCAGGTGCCCCCGTGCAAACACACCAGCCTGCCTCCCCAAGGCAGCGTGAAGCTTCCCGGTTCAGGCGGGCTAATCTTCCAGGGGATGCTAAGCCAACCCGGCTCAGCTGGAGAGGTGACCTAGCACTCCCTCTCCAGGTGGCCCTATCAGCCATCCTCCCTGCGCCTGGCAGTCAGACACAAGCTCCCTTTCATTCCCCAGGACCGTCTGCCTCATCCTCACCCCTCCGGAGCAATCGGTCCTCTGGCCCAAGAGGAGCTGCAGCCCCTCCCCCATCCCCACCTTCCCACTCGGTGCCTCCTGCTCTTTGGCTCTTCCTCATCTAGAGCTGGGTCTGACATCAAAGGCTCTCGTGAGCAGGTGGCCCCTCTTTCTCCCTTCAGATCCCCTGTTTCACTGCTCATAATGAATTATCACCCTTCTTAATTCTCTTTCCTTCAGCCACCCTAAAAAGATGCCGGTGGCAGGCGGCATCTAGAAGGCTGCTGTGTCCTCTCGCCCTTTTGGGCTGTTGGGAAGTTTCTCTCTTTATGGAGGCTTGGTTCCACAGACAGGGGAACTCCGGGAACAGCTCGGGGAATGTGCCAGCAACATCACACTCCATAATTGAAGACCTGGCTCTGTGCTGGGCCAGCAGATTGCTTTTGCACTTATACCACCTTTCTGACTTTTTGACAAAAAATCCAGTATCTCAGTGAGTTATTTCTATCATGTTTGCAGATGCAACAAGAACAGTATTGGAACTAATGCTCTGTTCCTCTCGCTACCTCTCTTTGAGCAAGACCAAGTGGTCATGTGCAGACACTTAGCCTTGACTTGAGGGTGAGAAGCTCCCATCCCTGATCCTGGTCAGTAGGGTCATGGAAAGACGTGTTCTGAGCAAAGGACTCCATGCCTATCATGTGGTGGTGAGAAGGGGGCCTGTGGAGGGAAGCTCAGGCAATGATCCCCATCCAGAAGTTTTCAGTCTTAAAGGAAAACAGGGCTGACATACCACATGCAACAGAGATCGTGCTCAGCAGCAGAGCACCCCACTGCTGGTGCAGTAGCTTTGAGGCACTCTGCTCTCCAGGAGAAGACATGAACTACCATTTCTTATGGCAAAATCCAGGCACTCGCCTGGTGGGGCCAGTCTTCAAACAAACTGTGGTGGGAAGACAAAACCAGATCTATGAAACCATCTCAGTGCTAAGCTCCAGCCAGAATTCTTCCTTTGTCTTTCCTCTTTGGAAAAGATAGAGACATAAATATCCTACTCCGAGAAGCAGTAACATTGCTGACAACAAGCATCCCTTTAGCCCTCACCAGTCCTTCCAAGACATGACCTAGCACCCATGTTCCAAATCACTTTGGGACTTGATTGAGTTCTACCACCTGAAAAATGATCAGTATTTACAATTTCTAAGTTGCTTCCACAATCACTATCTCATTTACATCCCTGTCACCACCTGTCCCATAGATGGTTATCATTGCCATGTTATAAATGAGGAGAAAGCAGCCCAGGGAAGTGACAAGCTCACCTGAGGTCACACAGTGGGAAGCAGCAATGCCAGCATCTAACCAAGGCCTTCCCCTGCGGGCCAGCATCCTTCCCACTACACCACAAGGCCCCCTCTGTTAGTTTTTCCGGTTTCTCACAGAATCTAGCACATGGTGGCTGTTCAGTAAACATCTGTACAGCAGAAAAATATAGAAGCTGTCTTGAAGGCCACGGCTAGGCACGTTCAGCCATGTCTGTGTATGTAGAGGGATCAGGATGGAAGAGGATGCAGCCAAAGCCTGCTATGAGTCATCAGCCACTGGGGAGACATCACGCCGAGACGGGAGCATCTCACCCTCAAGTCAAGGCTAAGTGTCTGAAACTGACCATCTGGTCTTACTCAGAGAGGAGAGGGAAAGCTGGAGGAGCAGGGCATTAGTTCCAATGCTGTTCTTGTTGCATCTGCAAAATGGCACTGAGCTGCCATTTTGAAGAGATAATGGCAAAGGCAACGGAACTTTTTAAAAAAATTTTTTTAAAAACGCAAACAATGTAGCCTAATCATAGGTGCCCTCATATTAATCTTAGGGACCACCTTGTATAGGTTCTGGCTCAGTGTCTATAACATAGTAAGTACCCAAAATGTTTATTAAATGAATCAGTGACTAGATCCTCTCATCTTAGAGATTTGCAGGACTCTGACACCTCTAACCAATACTTGTAATAACGTTCTAAGACCCTAAGATTTGGATGAATCTTCTGAATCATCCAGAAAAAAAGCTGTGTTCTACACACTCGTTAACTGCCTTTCAGTGTAGTGTTTAAAAGTGAGAACTCTGAATAGTATTCCATGGAATACATATACTACAGTTGTACTATTCAGCCATAATAAAAGATGAAGACTTTACATCTTTTGTATTTACCTGGATGGATTTAGAGAATATTATCCTAAGTAAAGTATCTCAAGAATGGAATGGAAAAGCAAGTACCCCATGTACTCAGTGCTATGTTGATACTAGTAGATGAACAACTACAGGCCTACATAAGAGAAAAACATGGGGGGAAGAGGGCTCAGTAAGTTCCCACCTAACAGGCACAATGTAGCGGTATATGGCACCCTTCCTGGGTGAAGGACTCAGCTGCTATTCAGACTTTACTTTTGTAAATGCAAACAATGTAGCCTAATCATAGGCACCCTCATATTAATCCAACGTTTTCAAGAACGAAAAAAGAAAAAAATTTAGGTGGGGCTGGGTGGCCCATGCCTATAATCATAGCAATCAAGTAATCAAGGCAGGCGGATTACTTGAGATCAGGAGTTCAAGACCGGCCTGAGCAAGAGTGAGACCATGTCTCTACTAAAAATAGCTGGACATTGTGGTAGGCACCTATAGTCCCAGCTACTCAGGAGGTAGAGGCAAGAGGATGGCTTGAGCCCAAGGGTTTGATGTTGCTGCGAGCTAAGATGATGCCATGGTACTCTACCCATGGTGATGAAGTGAGACTCTGTTGGAAATGGAAGGGAAGGGAAGCGGAGGGATAACTCAGACATACCAAAGAAGAAGAAGAGGAGGAAGAGGAGGAGGAGGGGAGAAGGAAGAGGAGAAAGGGAGTACCCCATATATGGCAGCTCCTTGTGAAGCAGAATTCAAGCTGACTCCATTTGATCAAGATCCTACTATGCGCTGACACCCTGCAGAAGTACTTCACTGCCTCCTGCGTCACAGACCGTGATGAATTAGGGTTTGCTGCTTTCATGGCCTCTGCTGCTATTGCAGCTGAAGCTGAGGCTGCAGGAGCTCCAGTGGCTCCAAGGCAAGGGATACGTTCTCTGCACACCCCTGTCCCTGCTTGTGCTTTGGGTTGAAGAGGACCCTGAGGACTCTGTCCTGCCTGTCCTTCCACCCTCAGCAGCTGAGGAGGCAGCGGGAGAGGGCGCGGGAGGCTGCCGCAAAGCTTCTCTCCCTTGCCACTTCCTGTGCAGCTCCCTTGCTGGCCCTGTTTTTCAGACCTCTAGTAATAAAAACAAGCCAATAAAATGAACATGAAAATATATTCATTAGGATTTATAATGCTCATTAAAACTGCCTGTGTACGAAAGCATGACTTAGCTTCATATAAGTGGGGAAAAAATGCAAATTATACTGCATGCAAAGAAGATATTTCCCTAATCGTCCAATCAAATGCCAGCCCAATTATCTGTGGCCAACTCAATGGGTTAAAATTATACTCTCTTTCCTTGGACACAGTGAGGCGCCTGAAAGTGTTTCATTTTAATAAAAATGAAATCTGGACCCTGCAGAAAACCAGCTTCACTAATGACGTGTTTACACAGAGAAAGACAATTTCTAGTTAATGGTGATTACTACCGAGAACAAATTAAACTTCCTGGAGTATATGGGTTAGAGATAATGGGAAAGAGGGGGGAAAAAGTTATGGTTTTAGTGTGTTGTGGCAGCATGGGGGGACAGGGTGGCGGAGGGAGAAAGAAGCTAAGGAAAGTCCAGGAGGAAGCTGAGATTGCAGGGATGCTAGATGGGTGCAGGAGGGGACAGCGGCTATGACTGGCTGCCCCAGAGTCTGCTGGGGTCCAAAACCCCAGGATCAGCCACCGTCAGCTGGGATAGAGCTGGGTTCTTTCTGCAAGCTCAGAGCCCAGGAGTCTGCTGCCCTCTTCTTCTTGGGAAGGCAGGTAACTGATGCCTGCCATTACCAGTCATTTGGAGCATATGGAAAGCACTTCTTTCTCTACTCTGCTGGCTTAGTGATGAGACCAAAGGTAGACCTGGGCCTCAGAGCTCTCACACAAAGCTGAGTGAGCAAGCGAGCTTCACCTGGGCTAGAGAAGAAGCAAAATAGACAGGAGACAGAATGATAGAATAACAATTATAATGATGGCAGCTACATAACTTTACCTACCCTTTACTACGTCCTTGCCAGGCAGCAGACACTGTTCTAAATGTTACCCTCTTTTTTGTTGTTGTTGTTGCAGTTCCGCTGGGGGCGGGTTTGAACCTGCCACCCTCAGTACATGGGGCCGGCACCCTACTCACTGAGCCACAGGCGCCACCCTAAATGTTATCCTCTTTCATCCTTATGTGAAGGGCTACAGGATGATCATCTTCTTCCTCACTTTTACAGCAAAGAAACTGAGGCTGAGAGAGGTGACATAAGTGCCCAATAACAGGTCCCTCATCAGTGAAGAAATTGGCTTTCAAACTCAGATCTGTCTGACCCCAAAGCCCATATTCCTAACCATGTCTGGAATAAACACAGCACTTTTACTATTGGGATCTTGCAGCCTATGAAAACTAAGCCTCCAGCTCGTTGCCGGATGCATACGCTCAACTTCTTCTCCACTAGTATGGCCTTTGGAGGCCATGAAGATGGTCTTTCAACAGCAAAATCATATGAAGTACCAGATCCCTTCTGTTCCCTGTCTCTCCTCTCCCCTACCTCCTGCAACCAGGTGAGCTGGGGGCAGGGAGGAGGGAAGAGAGCAAGGATTCCTCTAGTGCTGAGTTTTAATACATGTTCTTTTGTAAACAAGAACGATCATTTGTGAACAGGCCCAGATGCAAACAGTCCCCAAATCAGGAATTCCAGCTCAGAGGCACAGAATAATACAGCTTTGGGGAAGATTTAATAATAGTAAAATTAAAATTGTAACTGAAGCATAATGAAGAATGTGGTATAAACAGGCACTGCAAAGGGAAAAAAAACCCCAACAACAAAAACCCTACGCAGATTAGCCCCTATGGAATAGTGATTGGTTGAGAGCAACAGTAAACAATGCACAGAAATGCAACTTAATTATCTCTTATCTCGCAATTCTTAACATTCTAACCAAAGCCACAAGGAAAGCTTTGATGTTAGCAGCCAAGGCAGAGGCAGTGGCAGCGGCAGAGGTGGCAGCAGCTCTCTCCTTTGCTCCTGGAGGAAGATCATTACCAAGGAATCTGCAATCACCTGAGCAGCTGAGCCAGAGAAAAGCAGCAGGGTTGATCTGCTGAGAAACCAGGCAGTGGCCAACTACCTGAGAAGGAATGTCCCTCAGTGGGCTGCCAAGTCAGAGGACTGGTGAACAAAAAGGGAGCTCCAAGGCGCAGGGGCTCAGGAATGAGCACACTGGCGGGGGAGGCTCCCTTAACCGTGATTCCCCAGCTAAGTGGAGAGGCCCGGCTTGGTGGGCACCAGGGTAGTTGCTGTATGGAACCTGGGTACCTTCCTTCCCCCACCCCAAACACGCACAGTGAGTAGCCCGGTCAGGTGTGTCTCTGTTGTTCCGGGTTTTGTCCCTGAGGGGCCTGCCCAGGGTTCAGAGAAAGGAGGACACTCCATTCGGATCAAATTTGTCTTTAATGTTGGTTCTGAAGGATTGCTAAAGAGGGTGACTCAGAGGACACCCATATCCAGAAACCCCAAAGCCCCCTTTTTATCTCTCCCTGCCTGATGCCCTAGGAAGGCTCCTGGTTTTGTTTAGTTGGGCCCTGAAGTACCATCAAGACAGAGGCCTGTTGCTCCCTAAGCATGAGGTGATCTAGGGGACCAGATCCCCTCAACCCCCACCTTGGTGTGGTCATAGGGTCTCAGGGTGCCTGGGCCACCCACTCAGAGGCTCGTCTGATGACTCAGGGCTGGGTTGCACTTGTCCAAAGGAAGTTTTTGATTTCTAGAAGAAATGACCAATACACATGTGCCTGGCTACTAAGGGGGCTGGGGTGAAGGAAGAGATGGCTTTTCCCTGTACAGGGAATAGGAATGGTGTTGTCATTCCCTGGCAGTTGGCACTTGCCTAGAATAAAATATTTTCTGTGGTTCCTCAGGAAGCTCTCACTGCTGTCATTCTGGAGGCCAGCCTAAAGTTCATCCCCTCCATCTTCCTGGGCAGTCCCAAGGAGCATCAGAGGGACAGTCCCAGTCTTTCTGCATTTCCTTTACTCCCAATTCCAAATTTTTATGGTGGAAGGTCATTGAGATCTCCAAGGAGACACTGGTGAAAACTGAGGTGGCCCACATGGGATGCATGGCTTCTAGCTGTGGGTTGGGGGCTGGGCAGAGTGGGGAGATGATCAGTATTGATACCATTATTTTGAATGCTGAGCTGTGGAGACTCTGGGCTTCTTGTGCTGGGCATGACATCACCAAAATCTGGCCTCATTGGCGGGGCAATTGCCAGAAGTGAATGAAACCTGCCCCCACCTTACATCCACCTCTTCCCCAACCCTGTTACTCCCTAGTATAGCATCTTTTTTGTTTTTAGTTGAGTCTCACCTTGTCACCCTTGGCAGAGTGCCGTGGTGTCATATCTCACAGCAACCTCAAACTCTTATGCTCACGTGATTCTCCTGCCTCAGCCTCTCAAGTAGCTGGGACTACAGGCGCCTGCCACAACGCCTGGCTATTTTTAGAGATGGGGTCTTGCTATTGCTCAGGCTGGTCTTAAACCTGTGAGCTCAGGCAATCCTCCTGCCTCGGCCTCCCAGAGTACTAGGATTACAGGCATTGAGCCGACGCGCCTGGCTTATATCTAGTATAGCATCTTGTATGTGACATGCACAGCCCTTATCTCATTCCCAAAATATCTGATGCATTTGTTTACTTATTGTTCATTGTCCACCCCCCACTAAAATATGCATTCATTAGGGTTGGGGCCTTGCTGGTGCAGTTCCACAATCTAGCCCCAGCGCTTGGCATGTAGCAAGCTCTCCAGAAGCATTGGTTGAATGAAATAATAAAATCCTCATGTACAGCCAGGGCCAGAAGTCTTGGGACCACTGTCATCCCTGTCCTGCCTGCCTTTCTCAGTCTCATCCTGGGGGTGAACTGGGCTCATCCCAAATGCCTGACCTCAAGATATGAGTGGGTCTGGTGCTCAGGGACAATGAAGGGGCTTGTGGCATCAAGGAAGTGCTCCTAGAGTCTGGAAATGCAAAGGAAACGCATGGAGAGCATGCACTGGGCGGCACCCAGCACGGCTCTGAGCATTTGTTTTCTCATTTCATCTTAACAATGTGGAGTTTTGGTCCTGCCAAGTCCACGAACTAGCTATGTGATCTAAGATAGTCACAGTCCACCTGGGTGGCCTTAATTTTCATCTGTAAGATGGAGGTGAGTGAGTACTAATCTGGAATAACTAGACTGCAAACTTTGAAAGGTCAGGGACTATGCATCGTTCACTGTCACGTCCTCAGTATTTAGTACAATGCAAGGCTCATGGTAGCTCCTAGATAAATGTTTATGAAATGAGCAAAGTGATTTTCTGTCTAGCTCAGCTCCAGGGTTCTAAGACGCTTGCCCTAAACCGTCCATTGTTCTGTAGTATGCAAGCCAAGTTCTATTTCCCATGAGCTCAGGAGGCCTCATCTGTTGTTTCCAAGAGCCCCATGGGACCTCGGACTTAGAATTCACCTGAATATTGATTGTCCTCAGTGTTTTGGAAGGTTAGACAGGGACTAGGCTTGGCTCAGGAGCAGGAGGAAATAAGAGTTGGCCAACGGCTCTTCCTTTCAGCAGAGACCTAGCTTGGATGAGAGGCAGTGTCTCTAAGTGATCCCTACACTAATGGAGGGTGAAGATATTCAAAAAAAGCTTGTGAGTTAGGCAGGGCAGACCGATGGTTCTCTTCATTTTATGGATATGAAAACTGAGGCCCAGAAAGGGTAAGCCACTTGCTCAAGGTCACACAGCTTTTTAGTGACCAGGACTCGTGGTACAGAGCTAGTCCTTCCTTCCGCCCTTCTGTCTCCCCTTGCTGACCTCGGGCTTTGATCAGAGCCCTGGCTGCACTGGCTGAGGAGGGAGCTGCTGGAGAGGTGACTCCTGCCCCTCCTGAGGGCAGAATCTCCCAAAGCCCACGCCCGCCTTGGAGGAGTGACAAACAGAGCACGATTTGAAATTGGGGAGCTAGAAAACTATTGGTGACTTTTTACATTTGAGTATTTAAAGACGCATTTTATTCTTTGCAAAAAGCTGCTTGGAACTGCCCTGGTGCTCACTTCTGGCTGCAGACGTTGGATGTGTACACCTCCCGTCTTCGGCTGTCTGACAGCACAGTGGTCCGCGTCCTGTCTGTTTGCTTCCTTGGTGTGCACTCTTCAGTCCCCGGGAGCCAGAGGAGGCCCGGTGTTACATGAGCACCTCATCAGAAGAAACGTCCAGCCGCCTGCTGCCTCGTCCTCCACCCAGGAGGAGCACTCACCTCAACCCCCACATTTTCCCAGAGTTAGGGAGAGGTTTTTATTCCTGACCACTGCCCCTTTATTACCAGGCAGGCCCCTGGGGGACTTGAGTCCCATGTGGAGCATATCTGGGCAGCTTGTCCCTCCCGTGATGAGGAGGGACACAGGACATCCTCCTACTCACTTCCAGGGTCCTTCCTGAGCATCCTTGCCTCCCTAGTAGCATTTATTTATTTATTCAAAGAAAACCTACCATGTACCAAGCTCTGTGCCAGGTGCCAAAGACATAAAGAGGAGTAAGTCCAGATCCCTTCCTCGGGAAAACCCAAGACAGAGCGGAGGTGGCAGACAGGCAGAGAAATAACGACAAATCAGTGCCATCATTGAGAAATGTGTGTATTCTGGGAACCAGGGAGGAAGGAAGTGCTATCTCTGCTCGGGGCAGTCAGTGGCATTTGCACAGGGCCTAAAGGGACAAGAAGAAGACAGGGCAGCAGCAAGTGGACAGTGGGGTCGAGGCACTTCTCCTGGTCCTTGGTCACACCGAGGGCTCAGTCCCACAGGATGCCCTGAGAAGGAGACTACAGCTGGGAGCCCCGGGTAGTATGCTGGCTTCTCCTTGTACCTCCACTTCCTCCTCTTTATGATGTAGACGATAACACAGTAGAACCCCTGTAAGTTGACCACCCACAGGACTGTACCACACCGGTCAACATACAGAGGTGGTCAACATAAGGAACTAGGCCTAGTGCACTGACATTACATGGTGGTGCATGTCCTGTCTGGAAATTAGGTCAACTTCCAGAAGTGGTCGATGTAGAGAGGTGGTCAACTACGGAGAACTAAACGAGATATTACACATGACTGCTTGAAAGAGTGCCTGGGACATACTAGGCCTTGATAAATGTGAGGGTGTGTTATTGTTTTTATTACTATTACCACCGCTGTAGCTGGTAAACTTTCAGGGACCCTAAGCAAATGCCTTAGAGGCATAGGGACACTTCTGGTTGACCTTAAATTAAATTCTCTCCTTCTAACCCAAACATATCAGGAAGAGCCTTTCTAGTTGTTCCTGACTATGAAATGAAAAATTGTCTAGAAGAGGCAACCCTTCACCACAGGAGCTGCTCAGGCAGTCTTAGCATGGGTTGTGTCACCTGGGATAGAAGTCGGAGCCCATAGCGAACTTGCTCAGCTGAGAGCTCACTGCACACTTTTGTGTCCAAGAACTCTTCAGACGCGACTCTCCGCGACCTCTTGAAGGAACAAGCTGGCGCTCACCTGCAACCCACAGGCCCCACTGGGTCAAGGTGCCGTGGGTCCCTAGCTGTTATTGCTGACAGTGACCATGGTGGCCGGCATCTGCTAGGATTTGAGCCTGAAGGAGCTACATGGACCTCTCCTCGGGCACACCACCTTGTTCCTGGTTTTCAAGACCCCAGCACACAATTTACCACTTGCCCAAGCCAGAAACCTAGATCTCATGCTGGGTGCTCCCCTCCCTCTCGCCTCCCACCATCGCAAGCTTGTCATTTCTCCATCTGGAGCATCTCTTCATTGCCACTGTCTTCAGATAGGTCATTTTCATCTTCTGCAAGTATGTCCAGTGAGGTCTTCTTGCATCTTTCTTTTCCTTCCTCCAATTCATTCTACATACCGAAACGAGAGTAATCTTTCCAAAACACGAATTTGGCCAAATCAATCTCCAGCTTAAAATACTTTGATGTTCCACCATTGGACCCTTTGTAGCCTGGCCTTCAAGATCCTCCCTAGTCTCCAGCCCCACCGCTCACCTCAGCCTTTGTCCCACATCACCTTGTCTGCCAAGGTCTCTCTGGTTACCAAGACAGGATCCATGAAGTTCCTGCTGCCTGGAGTATATCCAACCACTGCATCGCCACTGGGCTAACTGCTCATCCTCCTGCTCAGACTGCCCTGCCTCTGGAAGCCTTCCCTGATCCTCCGAGATTTGATGAGGGGCCCTCCTCGCTACTTGCAGAGTGTCTGCCCTTGCCTGATTAAGGCCCTTAATATACTGTGCTAAAGGTGGCTGCTTACTTATCATCTGTCTCTCCTTCTTACTGTCCTGTAAGCTCCAGAAAGGCATAACCCTAGCCTGGATAACTCCTGAACAGAGGGGGCAACAAACGTGTTGAATGAATGACAAAAGAACAAATGAATAAACAATGAACCATACCCCTCAGGATACATAAAGTGAAAGAGACTGGATTGATACAAAATAATACAAAGCAGGAGGCAAACGCCACAGTGGTATTTGAGCACACAACTTGGGAGGCAGAGACACAGGATGGAGGCATGAAGAGATTAGAGGGTTGATCCAGCAGGCATGGAGTATGAGGTAGGGGGTTGGGCACAGAGGCAGAGGGGTTATCAGAATCAATGGCCTCTTCCTTCCCTGTTCCCCAGCACCCCATCTGCAGAGATCTCAGCTCCTAAGAACAGAGGGTTTCATCTATAAAGGGACTTACACTATTTCATAAACTTTCTTTAAATTAAAATCCAGGCAAAGCACACACGCACACATACACACATACACACATATACCCCACAGACATCTTCGTCGCTGAAAAGTTGCTCCCTATAAAATAAAAGAAGCTGTTTAAATGTCTTCCTTCCAAGCTAGCCCCACAGAGCTGGAGCTGAGAATACATTAGCCTTTAATGAAGTGAGACTCTCATCTTCCAGGAGACACCTCATTTAGCGCAATTGTTTCAGAGCCATTACAGAAAGACAATTACAAGGAAGCGGGGAGAGTAATTGGAAATGCTGGCAGGAGTTGGGCGAAATGATAATAAATAAAAATATTCAACCTAATAAGCTTCCAGGAGGGGGTGGGATGAAGAAAATCAACATAATTAGAACTGAACCTTAGCAAGGAAAAACAGACAGCAGGGTGGCGAGTGCTCAACTTGTACAGGAAGAAAGAAGAAGCCTCCAATGATGATCTGGGGGATGCAGGCCGCTGGCCCCCTCTGGAAGCTGTTGGGGGGCTCAGTACATGCTATTCCTGGCCAGCAAAACCTGGGCATGTGAGCAGGCAGCCTGGCCTGGAGCAGCCAGGGGTCCCCCATATGCTGCTGGAGGCAGGAGGAGGAGCCAGGCCCAAGCCACCGCTGATCTCTACTTGTATAACCATGGGCAAGAAGCCGTGGCTTTCTGGGACTCAGTTTTCCCATCTGGGAATGAGGCAGGTGGACCGTAAGATCTGTAAACACAGTGTCTGTACTCTGGGAAGGCTGCCGTCACCCCTAATAGGTGTGTTTTCTTCTCATGTTCCCTTTTTATCTGATAGGTCACCTCTTTGGTTCTGAAATTTCAACACAGGACCTAGGAGTTATGCCTAGAGACTCCACTTAGGCACCACTGATCATAAAAATCATTCCTGACCCCTCTCCACTTTCCCTAGGGAGCATTGACCTGGCTTGCTGTGGGCCCTGGTCGTGCTCATTGGGGTCTGGCACAATTCCTACAACACAATTGCATTTGCTGAGAGATCTGTCTCTCCCCAGAAGGCTGGGAGTTCTGAAGCATTTGCAAAGGAAATGACTATGAGGCCTGGGATTTGTTTCCAAAGAAGTGCGTTGAAGAGGGGAGTGCTGACAGTTGCTGAAGCTGGACAAGAATACACAGAGTTCATGAAATATGCTTTTTCTGTTTTCTGAAATCTGTCTGAATATTTTTATGAAAATTTCTTGGTTAGCTATTTTCTTTGTTTTTGGAGGAAAAAAAGTGATGCAAGTAACTTGAGGTCAAGGATCTCGAGTTTGTCACCCTAGTACCTAGCTCAGAACCTGATACATGGCAGGCCCACACAGCCATCCCTTGGGATTGGTTCCAGAACCTTCCTTGGTTACTGAAATCCACAGATGCTCATGTCTCTTATATAAAATGGTGTTGTATTTGCATCTAACTTGCACACATTCTCCTGTATTCTTCAATCCTCTCTAGATTACTTATGCTACCTAAAACAATGTAAATGCTATATAAATAGTCATTACTTTGTGTTGGTCAGTGAATAATGACAAGGGAAAAAGGTTGGTCGTGTTCAGTACAGATGCAACCATTGTTTTTCTTTTTAATATGTTTAATCCATGGCTGGTTGAATCCATGGATGCAGAACCCACTAATACAGAGGGCCGATTACACAAGTTTATTTGCTGTACAACTGTTTTCTCTTGCACTGTTTAGAAGCAAATCATTGAGGGTTAAGTCAGAGTCAAATTTTAAAACTTTGAAAGATTCTCCAATAGTCTCAATTGCTGTAAATCAATATAATTCTGCACACACTTACTTGTGAGTGCCTCCGGAGTGCGAGGCCCTCAAGAGTCACAGGGGAATAGGAATCGCAGTTCCTTTAGTTGAAGAAATTTGCCACTTAGCGAGATTAAAGTAGTAAAGTTTTAGGCATGAGGTGAGATCACGCAAGGGTTTGTCCAGAGGCTCTGGCAAATATACACGAGTCTCACCTCCTGGACAGGGGACCAGGGGAGTAAGTTCATGTTCTCAACTCTGTCAGTCAAAAAATGTCAATATACCCTCATGCTGTACATATATAAACATGTGTACATATATATGTATTAGACATAGTACTTTACCAATATATGATGTGTCTTATGAAACACATTCAAAAGTAGAAATCTAAATAGGATGGGGCGGCGCCTGTGGCTCAGTGAGTAGGGTGCCGGCCCCATATACTGAGGGTGGTGGGTTCAAACCCGGCCCCGGCCAAACTGCAACAAAAAATAGCCAGGCATTGTGGAGGGTGCCTGTGGTTCCAGCTACCTGGGAGGCTGAGGCAAGAGAATCCCCTAAGCCCAAGAGCTGGAGGTTGTTGTGAGCTGTGATGCTACGGCACTCTACTGAGGGTGACTAAGTGAGACTCTGTCTCTAACAAAAAAAAAAAAAAAAAAGAAAGAAAAGAAATCTAAATAGGATGAGATAAAAAATCCAAATAAAGTTGTAAGATTTTCTTCTCTTATTCCAATGGCCCACCTTGTTTCTCTGTTTTGGAGACTTTGCATCTAGAGTATCAGTATCCTAGTGGCCGGCAGACTTGCTGTGCAGAAGTAATTCCAGTCTGCTCAGTATACCAAGCAGAATCCAACACTTGTTTTTCTTTTGCTTGCCATGGCATCCAGTTTCGAATAACTGGTAACAAATGTACCTCTAGTCCATTAGAACCCAGGGGCAGCAAACACAAAGCAGTGGATAAAAGAAGAGCCCAGATACCTCCCTTCCGAGACAAACAAGGGGTAGTTGTGCTCATGCTTTCACTTGGCAAACATATTGTAAATTCAGAACGTGCCAGGAACCAGCCCAGGCTGCAGAAGCATCATCCATGGACCCAACACCAACACAGCCCAGTGGAAAAGGACAGGCCCAGATACAGCTGGGATGCAGTGACCCTGGTCAGTGGCAGGAGGTTCAGACCAGGGGTTCTGGGAGGCAGAAATTTCTTTCCTCTGAGGGATTGTAGGAGAGGTGGGATAGGAGCTAGGGAGAATGGACAGGATTTGGCCACAGGGAGATGGAAGAAAGAATGGGAAAAGGAAATGTCCTTGGCAGAGATGCAGCGACAATACATGAGGGGGTCATTCTTCTCTGCCTATCTCGTGCTCCATCTGGAGATCCCATATCCTGAGGCTGGGTGGGAGAGAGTGAACACTTACCAGAATTGCAAATGAACGAGGCAGGGAAGGGCTCCCAGGCTCAACACCCTGGGAACTGGTGAGCCTGCTACTCTGACAGCCTCCCTTCAAACACGCCAGCGATGCAGGAGGCTGCTAAAGTTGTCCAACAAAACAAACATGTATTGAGTGCCAAAGGCTAACGCGAGAGGAAGGCAGTCTAATAAATAGGCACTCTCTTCTGCCGCAAGGTCTGAGCATGGTCTGCCCTGCAGGTGACACAGAAGGGAAAGCCCCAGAGCCCGTGCTGGCTCCGGGAGTTCATGTTTTTGCCTCTAGTAACCTTTACCAGAGCTAGGCACCTCCAGCAAAAGGAGGTCAATAATTGAGAGTATGATGAATAATCACAGAGAGGGCCCAGTGTGCACAAGATACTCAAGGAAGACAAACCTCGGCCGAGATATGGTCACAGACATGCTCGTCACTGAGAAACTTTGACAGAGAGAGCCTTGTATGTACAAGCAAAGAGATACAGAATGGTGTGGAAGCCCAAAATCCTGCTGGGAAAGGCAGATGGTCCTGTGATCCGGCAATTCCAAAGAAAGCAGGAATTATCACTGGTCCTGGAGGAGACTGAAGGCCCTGGAGTGGCTTCTCATTCTGACCCCAGTGTGCCTAGCACTGGAGCTGGTTGCTAGTCAGTGCTGAGCAAATGTGTTTTGATTGTAAGTCCTCATTCCTAGTAAGAGCTAGAATAAGCAATTCTGTCTCATAAAGCTCCAGGCAGCGCCTCATGCTGAGGTGCATTTATTAAAGTCTTTTGATGAGAGAGGGAAAGGAGAGGAAAAGAAAGGGAGGAGGGAGAGCTGAAGCAGGTGTTGCCATCTCCCCTCCACAGCCCCCCTGCTGCCCTGGATCAAAGTGCAGGGTCCAAGAGGGGAAGGAAGACAGGAGTGGTGGAAGAGGAAAAGAGAACTCAGCCATGTCCTGTGCCCTGACCAGGGTCAAGCATGGCCTTGATTTCCTTTTATTTTCCCAGTAACCCTGCTTACTATTACTCTTTAACAGACAGAGAAACCAAGGCTGAGAGAGGGCCATATCTGGTCGGAGGGGAGGAGTGGGAGAGCAGGTATTTGAACTCAGACCCATTGTTCCTCCACTGCACCATTTTCCTCCAGATGCTGTGATGCTGCCAGGACCACAGGGCACACTAAGGAAGGGGAAGGTGGAGAGGGGCACCAGGAGGGGCTTCCCAGCCTCAGGTCCCAGGCACCTTTGCACTATGGCTTGAATGTTTTGTTTCTTCCAGAGATCGGGTTGAAATGTAATTGTATCCTGGTGGTTTGGGGAGGCGGAACCTTTAAGGGTGTTGAGGTCAGGAAGGCTCTGCCTTTATCACATGAGCAGGGTCGCCCCCTCTTGCTCTCTCTTTGGACTTCTCTCTCACCCTTCCACCTTGGGATGCCTCTCATCAGGTTAAGATGCACCAAGAAGGTCCTTGCCAGATGCCGGCTGCACCCTCAACTACAGGGCAAGGACTCAGTCTTGAACTTCTCAGCGTCTAGAACTGTGAGGAATAAATTTCTGTTCATCATAAATTACCCAGTCTAAGATATTCTGTTATAGCAGCACAAAAAAAGACTAAGATACCTCCTGTCTGTTCTGCCTGCTCCCTGCACATCTCTGGGTGAAACCCCAGGGCCCAGGCTAGGATGGCAGCTCTCAAGAACCTGAAAGATTTCCTGTTAATGGTGTCCCTTAGTAGATGAGTTTTCAGTAGCCTCCCATCCCCGCTCACCCTGGTTTCATGCTGCAACCTAACTTTACATTTTGTATCTAGAAGGGCAGCAACTACCCTTAAAAAACCCTGATACCATCCCAGACCCTGACATCACTCCCCACCTAGGAGTTGGGAGCTCCAGGTTCCAGTCCCACCTATGCCACCAAACCCTCTGTACCCAAAAAGTCATTGCCTCCTCTGAGCCTTGGTTTCCCTACTTGGGGCTGAATAATTCAGTGACCATTAAGGTTCCTTCAGCAACCCAGGAGCCTTCTTCACTGTCTAGGCTTTTTCCTTTTCCTCCCTGCCCCACCCCTCCTGAGCCAGGTAGCTCCGGGTGAGTGTGTGGTATGCTGAGCCTCCGCATCACAGTCCCGGGTAAGACATCCTAGCCAGGAGCAGCCTAGGACCAAGGCCAGGAGTCCCAGGTAAGACATCCTAGCCAGGGGCAGCCTAGGACCATGGCCTCTGGGCAGCACGGCCAGGCATGCTGGGAGGGGACCTGGACAGGCAACATGGCTCCTAACTCAAAACCAATTCCAGCTGCTTCATTTGAGAGAGATATTCCAGTGCAGTAAAAAGCACGCAGTCCTGGACTCATGCAGACCTGCATCTAAGTCCCCGGGTTGCTCTGCTTTAAAGCTGTGCAACCACGAGCACGCTGCTTAGCATGTTGCTACTCGGTCGGTCCTGTCTCTAGTCTGGGTGGGAGGATCACCACAGATAATGCATGTGAAGCACCTGGCACAGTGTCTGTCACTCTGTCACACAGCAGAAACTATTCTTCTCTGATCCTGCCTAGATTAGTACAACCTTAGGACTCCTAAAATATTTGACAGTCATAGGAATCACGTGGTAAGGGAAGAGAGGCTGCCACCCACGCTCAGCCACTCACTGAGGTTGAGCAGTTTCATGATGAAAAAAACCCACCTTTCAGCAGGGAAGGTTCCTCTGGGGAGAGAACCAGGTGGGTCACTCGAATGTGATGTACTTTGTTTTTTTTAATTGGGTTCAAAGTTATAAAACAACAACAATGAACTCCTCCTGCCTCTGCAGGTACTTATCCACAGGTGGGGATCAGGGCACTAATTAAACTCACCTAAGACCACCCATGAGACCAGTGGTCTAGAGCCTGGACACTGCCCCCAACATGGTCTCTTGCACCAGAAAGCGGCTCCTCACTGGTCCCAGCCAGGAGAAGGATGCGCCATGTGGACCACCCTCACAGGCACCCTGCCCTCCCCCAGAGCTCACCCCAACCTAGCCTAATTCAGTCCTAAGTATTCCTAAGGTGCCTTCCAATTTCCCGCTGTAATAAATGACACAGAATGCAAATGGAGGTGGATGTGGGACACAGATGTTTGCACTAATTTAATTGAGGGAACACCTTGGATTAAACACTTTGCAAAACACTCACAAATAGGTTCAGTGCATTCAGTAATGAAAAGCCTCCCAGCCCCCTGGCACATTGCTGAGGCTGCCTGGGGCTGGGAGTGGAAGGGTGTTGGGGGAGAGACCCAGAACAGGCAGGAGACAAGATACCTCCAACCCAGGGAAAAGGCAAGGGAGTCCATCCCTGGGAGGGCTTCCAGCAGACTCTGCACCAGCTGAGGCCAACTCCACCAAGAGACAGATCTGGAAGGGGCAGGATGAGGAAGGCAGCATCTGCCTCTGCAAGTGGATCACTGCTCACCTGTACAGGTAGGTCAGCCTCCCACCCTCTGGACGCAGCTCCAGCCCAGAGGCCTCGCCAACCAGCTGGCTGAGGGCCAGTCATCTGCCTATAGGAGGTCGGGATCCCCAGGCCCAATGACCCTAGGGAAGATCAGCCTCATTAACTTTTGAGTCATGAAGGTGGGTGGGAAATATCTCAGAAATTTGGGGGTGACTTACCAGGCAGTGCTAATCCCTAGTCTAAAGCTTCTTCCTCACCTCCCCTTGTAGTTTAGGAAGCTCAAATTATGTGCTACTACCGTGCCTCCACCCTTCCCTTCACCTTTCCATCTTACCATCCATTCACCCATGTGGGTCTGGCTGCAGTGATGAGTGAAGCCCATCACCGCCCTAGCAATGCACACTGTGGCGAGAAAGGTAGACATTGCAAGTCACAGGTGCATTGTGATAAATGCCCTCATGGAGGTACACTTGGTAACCTGGCAGCCTGGAGACAGCAGCAACTTGGCATGAAAAGATCAAAAGACCAGTGGAGAAAAGGGGGAAAGGCATTCCAGGCACAAGGAACAGCATATGCAAAGATAACAAGGCAGGAAAGTCTAGGCAGTGACAGATACGTAGGAGAGACTATTTCCAAGGCCCATTTCAGGGACAAGTGACTTACTTGAAAATGGACCACATTCCACAAACTCATCCTCCCACCCCAATGACAGTCCACCCAGAAGGGGAGAGGGCAGGGGTCCCTGGGCTAAGGCTCCAGCCCCTGAAAGTTCCCAGAGTTGTTCAAATCTAGAATCAGTTCCTATAATGATTATTCATTCTGTCTCAGAGTTCAAATCAGGTCTGGATGATTTTATAGTTCCGAAAACAGAATCCCTAATTTTCAAACACAATGATCACTTCAAGTATAATAACCATTATAGTAATAACCTTTATACTTATGCAGTGCTGTATAGTTTATAAAACACTTTCACATATCTCTTATAATCCTCCACCAACACCCCTTCAAGAATGATAGAAGGAGTCTTACTATTCTTGCTTTCTAGATGTGAAAATTAATACTCAAGGTCCCAGCTAAGTAAATAACACAACCCAAGTCTGTCTAACAAAGTGCACACTCATTCAGTCCTTTCCTGGGCATTCACTGAGCATTTGTGGAGCACTTACTGCATACCTAGAAATACTACAGACTCCGAACATAGGATGCTGGGATA
Source organism: Perodicticus potto (assembly GCA_963574655.1). Classification (NCBI taxonomy): domain Eukaryota; kingdom Metazoa; phylum Chordata; class Mammalia; order Primates; family Lorisidae; genus Perodicticus; species Perodicticus potto. The sequence goes on from CAUYRH010149378.1 coordinate 32,270, forward strand.
GCAGAATGATTACAAGCCTAGATGAAGCGAGAGATCATGGACAGATATGCTTGGACCAAAGGGCAGAAGCAGAACACAAAAACTCAGGAAGACACAAACTGCCATTCTCTTCACAAATGCCTCATGCACGCACACACATGCACACACACACACACACTCCTGCATCCCACATGAGGATCGGAACCCTTTCTCCTGGGCTGCCCCCTCCCCAGCATTGCCTGCAGACACCCCTGTCCCTGATGTCCCCACTGCCAGCTGTGCAACAGTCCAGAACAGTCCAGAACCAGCAGTCTGAGGCTACCCTCTGGGACCCGTGCTTGGCTTCAGCCCCCAGGACACACAGACACAAACATGTAGGCACATCCAGCCAGCCCAGCACACCCGTGAGCCATGGCATTATGGGGAGCAAGGGTGGGACACACTCCCAGGGCTGCTTAAGTTCCAGTGAAGACGGGGGGATGGTGAGGAGGCTGGGAAGCACAGGAGCTTTGAGCTCCCTACAGGTAGATCCTCCTGCGGCCCCCCAAAATGGGCCCAGTTACAGGCAAACGTGCCTTGACCCTCTGATGAGGACACAGGAGCATCAGTTCCCTCTGCAAAAATGATACCCACCTCCAGGGTGCCTGGGAGAGTGTGTGAAATGGGACACCACGCACAGACGGGATTGACACACGAATTGCCTGCCCACCCATGACATTGATGTCACGAGTGAACAGGTGGGCACCTCGGCAGGCCTTTGCAAAATCAGGCCCCCACCATTGTCCATAGGGGCTGAGGGGGCTGCACTAGAGGGTACCTCCATCACCCCACCCTCTCCTTGACTCACCCATTCACCTTTTTTGTCAACCAACTTCATGGAGTGCCTATTCTGGCCAGGCACTGAGACTAAGAGAAGAAGCAGATTCAGTCCTGAACTTGGACAGATAAACTAGTAATGGGTTTGAGGTCCTGTGATGACCTGCAGGGAAGGGAGTGCAGCAGTGTGGTTGGGGTGGGGGCAGGGATGCCTATAAGGAGGAACTCTCAGAGGAGGTACGTGAGCTGGGTATTATGGGAGAAGCAGGAGTACCCAGGCTGAGGATATCCCAGACAGAGAAGCACCTGGGCAAAGACACCAAGGCATAAAAGTGTATAGACTATTTGGGGGGCTATTCAGCAACCGAGCATACTTGGGGTGTTATGTGTAGGACCTGTGTGTACATACAGGGAGAAGGGAAAAGCGGGGGGGTTTGGGGCTGGGAGACAGAGGTAGAAAAGTAGACCAGTATTGAACTGTGAAGCCCCCAATCAGCCTGAAACTGACCTTCGACTTGGCTGTAGTAAAGAAACCACTGGGGTTGGTCCAGCGTGGAAGTGACATGGTCACATACTCGCAACTAACAGCATTAATTAGGCTTCAGCTATTGCAGGCACAGCACGTGTCTATAGAAGGGTCTCCATGGCTAGCTCTGATGATAAATGACTCTAAGGAGGTTTTCTCCTCTTTTATTCATGCAATTATTCTTGGAGAAATGGCCAATTTTGGAGCAATTTTTTTCTCTGAAAAGCCTGACTGGCTGGCTAACTATGAAGGCAAGAGGAGGGGATCCCACCCCAGCACTGGACCCCCGGGGCCAGGGCTGCTGGGAGCAGCACTTGGAAATCTTTCAGAACCTCCTTACAAGCCTCAGGGTTCTCTCTCTCCGAGGATTTGGGAAGAGCCTGAGAATGGGTAATGGTGGAACTGACAAGAGCCATAAAGGAAGAAAAGAGAGGGAAACCCTTCAGGCCAGACAAGGACCTATGACTGCCTGCGTTTCCAGATACAGGGGACAGGCAAGGTGGGTGGGTGGCAGCCACCTTGTAGCTTCCAAAGCCCGTTCTCAGCAGGAAAGGGTGCCCCTCTATTTCTGTCTCTTCCTCTTCCCTCCCTTCCCTCCCCAGCAGCTCCTCTCCAGAAAGGTTTATGGAGAAGGCTCCAAATAGCCCCCTCTCCTGCAGGCACAGTCACACCAACTGAAAGGAGATTTAATTAGCAAAATCTCGTTAGGCAAACGAAATTATCCGTAAGACAATACTCTTCTGGACAGGGGGTATGATTAAACAAAGCCATTAATTGACAGAGTCGCTCTGGCAGCTCCCCGATGCGATGCATTCATCTCTGGGCAGGCTTCACTTTGCCTCCTTGGACCAGGGGAACGAGACTCTTTGCCCCCTCCCCCTGGTCTAGCCCACCCCCTCCCAATTCATCTTGCTCTTGGTTGGGGGGGTGTGCCTCCAGTTGGGGCTGCAGACCTCGGCATCTCATCAGGGCCTCTTCGCCACCAGATTCCTGCTAAAGTGCCTTGATTGCATAATGTCTATTTGCATAATGTAAATTGCAATCTCCTAGCTCAGGAGGCAGGAATCACAGAACAGCCATTATTTTTTACCACTCCACAAAAATTCTACATTTAGAAAGCAGATTTGCAGCTCAGAAAGCCGTATAAATCTGAATCCACCAGAATCACCATTAAATCACACCAATTAAGCCGGACCAACGAAGAGCCCCTGTCACCGTTCTTTGTGCACTCAAGGACTCCCAGTGCAGATGGAGGCTGTGAGGAACTAGAGGCTGTGGCAGAGGGGCTGGCAGCAGAAGCTGGAGGAGGCAGGAAATTCTGTCTTTGAGACTTTAGCACACACCCCAAGCACAGGCTCCCATCAAGACCTGGTCTGGCGCATAGAGAAGGAGGTGGAACTAGTCTGTGTTTCCTAGGCTCACTGCCTGATTTCTCCTGGGCACGCTGTCTAATGTCTGTAGACTTTTAATTTACAGACAGGAGGGAAGATATGAGGAAGAAATCTGTATCTTTAGCAAAGACAAGGGGCAGACCCAAGATATTTGACATGGGGTCAAACATCCACTCTTTAAAGTGGCTTTTGAATGACCTGTGCTCTCTTCAACAAAGTCCCTTGCAGTCAAGTGAAGGAAAAAACAAGGATAAATCCTGCTGAGACTGGGCTGGGCTGGCTGGATCCTGAGCTCCTCTTAAAAGCTGTTTCCCAGGGGTCACTGGGGAGCAGTCTATCTAAGGAGGACATTCCCTTGGACAACCACCTAAGATCTCAGCTTCTTTGCACAGTACACCTGGTTACTCTTTTGCCTCTTTATTGCTCATTCAATATTCATTTGTCAAAGGGCAAGATACTAATGTGTATTATTAAAATATCAATAGTTTATGAGTGAACTTTTATGGAGAGTACAGTTAAAGGCAAGATTCTTGACCATCTCTGCTGGAAGCAATGTAAAGGAATAATCTCTGTTCCCAGCTTCACTGGATGAATGAATGGCTGAGCCATGACTGAGTGCCTATCGTGTGCCAGGAATGGCTGTAGGTGTGTGCACATGCTGGATTGAGTCCCCACAGCAGTCTGGGGAAGTACATACCATCCCATATCTAGTTCTGAGACAAGGAATCCAAAGACCAAAGAAGTGTGCCCAGGATCACAAAAATGCTAAGTTGCAAGGCTGGGATTCAAACCTGAGCTTGGGAATTTAAATCCAGCATTTTCCCCTCCAAGCTGGTGCCTTGAAAATCTAAATAATTTTTACATTTTCATCTGTTTCCTTCATTTGCCCAAAGCAAATATGAGTTTTCTGACCTAAGCTAAGTTTCATGAAACGGGAAAGAACAGGAAATCATTCCATGCTTTCATCCAGCCTCAACTCCATAAAATAGGCCCACTTAGATATATGTAAGCAAGTTTCCAGAATGGCACTTGCACATTTAGGATCTTAAATCTGAAAGTGACATAGGGGATGCCATCCTCAAACAGTCCTATTTTATAGGAGGGTAAACTGAGCCTCTTGGAGCCACACAAGGAAGTGGTTTAAGTCTCCTAAATTGAATTTCAAGTCTAGTACAAATTTACTCTCTTACTTCCTAGGGTATTGCTCTGGTTCTCTGGGCTTCCTCTCCTTTTCTGTAATACAGAGAAAGTAACAGTATCCCATAAAGCAGAGTGAAGAGTCAATGAGAAAAGGCACCCAAGGGCTTAGCATGGTGCCTAGATGTAGTAAGTGCCCAAGCAGTGTTGGCTGCTAATACTAATATTAGGCTGATGTGGAAGAACCCAAGAGTCTCCCTACAAACCCTGGCATCTCTTCAATAAGACCAAGCCTGCTCACCCTTCTCTTTTGTGCCCCCTCTTTTGGCATTAGCCATTCTCAGGTCTCCACCCATTGGGATGATGGGCTCATTCTGTTTCCACTCTTTGGTTGCTTGGGTGTTGTCTTTATCCCCTTAAGTCACAAAGAGACACTCAGATTCCCTTCCATGATTTAGTTGCATCTGGGTCAAGAAAATGGCAAAGGAAGGGGAACCTGGTTTTAGCAGGGCACAGTCTCTCCAGATCATAGCGTGTGGCAGAAGGGAAGGAAGAAAAACAAGATATGAGGTCCCAGAATTCCCTACCCACCAGAATAGCCCCTTGTGGCTTAAATCCTGATCTTTGTCTAAAACTTCCCCCTGCTTGGAAGGCCTTGGCAATGGAAGTGTGGAGAGTCATGGATATGAATAGAGGGCTCAAGGCTTGTGGAGTCCTTGGTCACAGTCTAACACCTCTCCAGACTTGACATCACAGAACTGATAGCCGAGCCCAGTGGTGGCAACTGGACCCTCCCTTGCTGAGATGGACCATGATGCAGAGGTTTCTACCAGCTGCATTACCTCCTAGCACCAGCATGCCACAGCCAGGAAGGAAGGCTCCCCTGGCCTCCAAGGGGCCCTTTCAACTCAAACATCCTGTGAGTTAAGGGACAGTTTGATTTATCTAAGGTAGGGGTATCTTTACCCTGTCCTTTTAGGGGAGCTCAGCATCCCCTAGAAAGCATCCATTTCATTCTTTCTGGGAAATAGATGAGGCTGTGCTGTGCCCCACCATTAACTTAACAAATACTAGTTGTGGTAGGTTGTATTCTCCAAAGATGACCAAGATCTCCCCCAGTCCTCATGCTGTTCATCACATTGAATTGCTGTTCTTTCAGTGTAATGTTGATACTCCCTCAGTGGGTGGGTGGCATGGGGAATACCTATGTCCCCTTCTCCCAAACCTGAGTGGACGTATGCAGCTGCCCCAATGGAAAAAAGCAGTGGCATTGATGCTGCCTAACTTTGGAGGATAGGCCATTTTAAAAGGCAACATAGCTCCCCCTGGCTTTTATTGTCTCTGAGGATGCTTGCCCCTGGCTGGAATCAGGCCTCCATATTGTGAGGAAGCTCTGGCCACATGGAGAGGTCATAATGGGTCTGATCGAGACAGCCCCAGCCAAAGGCTCAGCCCAGAATTACGAGTGAATGGGTCTTTGGGTGATTCCAGAATCCAAATCTTTTGAGTTGGCCCAGCTAAGGCTCCACAATGGTGGCACAGAGACAAGCTGCTCCACCAAGCCCTGTCTGAATTCCAGACCTCCAAACTACATGAGCTGAATAAATGTTGTTAAGCCATTCTGTTCAGGGGTGATTTGTTACATAGCCTAGGAACTGGGACACCAGTGGAATTAAATTGGAATGTTTACTTTTTCCCTCTTAAATCAAGCTCTCACTGGCCATTTCTCTGAAACGTTAGACTTTTAGACTCTTCTATCCTCAACTGGTCCTCACCATTCTGAGCCTGCTTCCCCCTCATCGTCCTCCTCCTCTCCAGATGGCAGAATCTTGGTGCCTGCAAGAGCCCTGGTAAACCACTCCCTGCAGGATCATTGAGTCTTCCCATTTCAGGCCCTGAGACCTGAAGAAATCTGTTTTTCCTGGTTCCTCAGGGTCCCTGTTTCCCTGGGTGTGGGTGACCCCGTGCAGAGGTGCCTGGCTGCCCTCTGGGACACACAGACCTAGTTCCCCTACACTCTCAGCCCTCATTAAGGTTCACGCTCAGCTTACTCCTCATACTTGACTTGACTTATGAGGTCCCTCTAACCTCCCATGTGAGGAGACATCGATTCTCACAAAGGTCATTATCTTCCAGTCTGCCGCCCTTCGGCCCCCTCCACTCCACTTCCCAGGCAGGCTTTCCTGGAACATGGTGGAGGGAGGCACCCTTCCTCATCCTCCCACCCCAGCTGGGGGCTCTGACTGTTCCACAGCCTGGCTGAAGAGGAGGTGCCCTGGGAGCCCAGGCCCGTCAATCACAGAGGCGACCGGCACTGAATCTCAGGCCATTAGGCGGGAGGGCCGGCGCCCTGCTCACTCACCGGGCAGCCATCAGCAGGATGTTAGCCGATCACAGGGCGGCCATTCTTATGATTTATTCAAATACTCATTACAGTCAATCTATTTTTACACAGAGGTGAAGATGTGCGCTGATAACGGTTAATCATTTATAATTCCATGGACGGGTTGAAAGCCAATGTACTATCAAAGTCGCCGCAGAAGCGTCTCAGCCTCGAGTAGCCCCAGAAGCAGGGTGGGGTCCCCAGCTAACATTACTGAACAGCTGAGGGCGTAGGGGGTAAACGAGAGATGTGGGAATCCCAGATGTTATCCTCTAGGAGTGCACGGCAACCTGCTGGCCTGAGGAGGGAGGAATCACTTCTGGCTGGAAGAGTGTAGACTTAGGCCGGGTCCTACAGGTGGGTCAACTTTCACCAAGGGGAAGAAACAATGCTAACGAAAGCTGGAGTCTGAGGTGGAGCTATCCTGGGCTGACGGAGGGGAAGTGGTCAGCAGCAATTCCTTTTTCCTCCCTTACACATCCCCAGAAATAACTAGATGTAAAAGCAAGTGCAGGCTATAAACTTGGCCAATTTGGGGACTGATGTCACCACTTCCTCCTCTCACTGTCTCCCAACCTCAACCACAGTGATGGTGGCCGGGGTCTGGGCTGGCCTTGTAAACTCAAGAGTTTCTTTCTCCAGAACTCATGACACACACAACATATCAAGTCCACCTTAATGCACAATCGATATAGTCTAATTAAATAGGATGTCATGTCACAGGACTTCTTTGTCACATTCAGACACAATCTAATCAGAGCGCCACCGTATTTTACATTCTGACTGGCTCATTGTTGAGTGTTTCTTGTGCACAATGCATGGCTGGTAAAGACCAGGTTCATGGGGGTCTTTAACCCGTAACCTTATTTAGTCAGCATGGAAAACGCCAATCAAAGTTACTTACAGTTCACAGCCCCTTTTCTAGTGAGCGGCATGGAGGACAGAAAGCTTCAGAGTCCTGCTCCAGAGTTCACCTGTCAATAGAAGAAAACATCTTTATAGACTGTGTAAGACTGCTTTAGCTCTTAGAGACTTGCGGAATCTTATACAGTAGGAATGGGGTAGACTCATGGGCAGGTCTGGCTCAGGAGCAAGGCTGGGGCTGGCAGCCCTATGCCCACAGCACTGAGTGGGGAAATCTCGCAAGGAACTCCTTGTGCAAAGTGGTTATTGTCTAGGTTGCTGACCAGGACAGCAACCTAGACAGAGAGAGGCTCATACCCTCCTCTATCTGCTTGTTGCCTCACTTTCTTAGGAGTTTCAGCCACTTCTTTATAGGAATCACAGAGAAAAAAAGACTCATGGCAGTTGAGTGTCCTGAAGTGACTAAGGCAATAAGCCTTTCCTGGTGCCTCCTGCATGATAGGACACCCCATGCAGGGGAACAGAGCTGAGAGACCCCTGTGAAAGAAACCGTGTAATCTACACAGGGAAGGCTTCAAAAATCCAGCAAACAACACAACTGCCCCTGTTGTTCATGGTGGTAACATGCAAGTCTTGCTGCAGGAGAGAACTTTCAAGTAGAGGTGAAGAGTCCACGTGGGCAGGAAGAAAACTAGGCATGGAGAGTGATGGAGGGGAGACTGGAAAGTTAAAAACCATGATTGCTTTTCATTCTCTTTTTAGGACAAAACACTTTTCTTTTAAACTCAGCACATATTTGCCAGGTATCTGCCCCATGCTCTACACATACTGAAGCAGCAGGAATCAAATCTGTGGATCCTGTTACGAGAGCATTTTCCCATATCCCTGGGGATGTGAGGTCACCCATACAAAGCAGTGTCAGAGAGACAAGACTGTCTATGAAGTTGAGCTTGACTGTGGAAGGGACACTCATTCTTACCCCACAGAGGCATGAAGTCTACAGGAGCTAAAGCCATTCAAGGGAGTTTTCTTGAGCAGGGAGAACTTGGATGGTAGAAGGGAGAGGGCATTCTGAAGAAGGGGTGCTATTTGAACAAGGGCCAGGAGTAGGGGAGCAGGAAAGATCCTGGAGGATTGCAGAGGTCAGTCCGGCAGGAAGATATCAGAGCAGGGAATAACACCAGGCATACAGGATGCGGCCAGAGCATCCAGGGTTTCGAGTGTCAGGCAAGAGCATCAGGCTGACCCATGAGCTTGCAGAGCCTTTGAAGTTTTTTCAACAAGGAAATGACATGATGTTAAACCCCACCCCACCCCCTACGCACACACTCACCCCAACTCCGTTTAGTATTTTCCCTTTAATTAAGGCAAGAAGGACTTCGTGGAAGAAGGTAGAATTTCAGAAGACTTAGACATGGGGTGTAGTGAGATATCTCATGGAAATAAATTGTCCCTATTGTTCAGAACAACGTCCTCTAAGCAAAGACACATCCTCTGGGGCTGTCTACTACCAATGACAAGATCAAGATTCACAGCTCATGGAGGTACCTCAGAGACAGGACTGCATGTCACTGGGGACAAGGACCACGCTTTCTGCGTCTTTGTGTTCCCACAGCCAGCAGAGTGTCCAGCATGTTCTGGGTTCTCAGTAAATACCTGCTGAAATGCTGAGCAGTGGACCCTGCTCATTCCAAACAGAATCCCACAACCAGCACCCAGACCAGTCCTTGGTTCCAATTCGTATTATTAGAAACTAACTGTATGTAAGCACTAGAACTGAGCACTATGTCATCTCAGTATACAAAGCCTCTAGATTAACTTACAGAGCTGTATGCTCTATCCTTGACCTCTAGAACTGTCCATCTGAGACACCAGTGACTTGGAAGAGGATATGGCAGACTTTCTAAGTGTACATGATGAAAAAGTTAGGTAGCGTGCTGGGGAGACAGAGTCAAGGTTGTCATCAAGCACATTGGAAGGCAGAGGTGGTGGGATTGCTTGAGCTCAGGAGTTCAAGACCAGCCTAAGCAAGAGCAAGACCCCATCTCTAAAAATAGCTGGGCATTGTGGTGGGCACCTGATGTCCCAGCTACTCAGGAGGCTGGACCAGAGAATCACTTGAGCTCAGGAGTCTGAAGTTGCTGTGAGCTATGATGCCATATCACTGTACTGAGGGCAACATAGTGAGACTTTGTCTAAAAGAAAAAAAAAGATTATCCTTTTTTAGCAAGCTGAAAGGATGGGCCAAAACTAAAAAGTCCATTTTTTCCTCTACCAGTTTTTATTTCTTGCACAATATCATCATGATGACCATAAATTAATTATGAAAATAAAGAAAGATTGCCCACAACCTCATTACTGTATACCATCAAATTACTATATCATATGTCCACATGCATATCTACTTTTTTTTTGCAGTTTTTGGCCAGGGCTGGGTTTGAATCTACTTCTTTTTTAAAACAGAATCTTTTGTATGAAAAGATTTGGCAAGAATATAAACACCAAATGCTACTTTTACATTCAAAATCTATTGCAAAAAACAGAATAGGGTGACTTAGTTTGGGGGGAGAAAAAAAAGACAAGGATGAAATGAGTTAAATGCAAGTTCAAGATGAGCCCAGGGCACAAGGTTGCGGCCAGATATATTCGATGTGGTCTTAGGTTGCACTAATAGCCATACAGTACCCAGTGGAGGAGAGAATGATCCCCACTCTGGACTCACCACCAGTCCATATTATATCTCCATATGTGCTTCTGGCATTATACATTCAGAACTTAGACAATGATGAGTAGAAAAGAGAGGTAAGAGAAGATGTCTCGTGGTTAAACTGTGGGGTGAAAGTCTAGTGTTTCCAGACCCTGAAATCATACTCTACAGGATTTTTTTTTTTTTTAAGCAGGCCCTGGCCTGTTTTGAACCCGCCTCCCCTGGTGCATGGGGCCAGCATTCTAACCATTGAGCTATGCGCGCCCAGCCACTCTACAGGTTTTGATCCTGGGTTGACCACGGGCAAGTTACTTAACTCCTCCATGCCTTGCCTTGCATTTTCATGTGTAAAATAGGGCTAATAAACATTCTGCCTCTGACAGTGGCAGTGAGGATTGAATAACTTTATAAACTGTAACTGTAAGATCCTTAGAATAGTAGCTCACACAAAATAAGCACTCTCTAAATGCTGGCTCTCATTCCTGATGTTGCTGTTTTCAGTATTCTTAGGAGGCTGGGAGGTAGATTTGTTCCTGGTTCTAGTGACTAAAGCAATATGATTCCTCTCTCACATGACAGCCCTCCAAATATTGAAAGAAACTATGCAAAAGAGGGACTGGTGTTGCTCTAGAGAATAGGATTAGGACTAATTGCAGACATTAAAGGAAGCCAATCTGCCGCTCAATAGAAGAACGAATTCTCTGGCGATGAGAACCATCCAAAAACGAGTTAAGCTTCCTTGGAAGGGAGTGACTCGTCAACACTGGAAGGAGAATTCTGCACTGGGTGAGAAGCTTCTCTGAAGCACAGTTTCCCAGATTTGGGGTTTAGCCCTCAGTAAAATATTGAAAAACATTAGAAGATGGATGGGGTTGGCAAATTTAGATTTTGATAAAACATTAATGGTGTCTTCTCCTATCATCGTTTTGTGAAATAATTCAATCCTCCAAAGTGAGAGTAAAAAAATCTTGTAATAATTATAATAAAGGGCCATACTAATTGATACGTGTAAGTAGAGCCATCTTCATGAAAAGCATTCTCTTTCTCTCTCTCTCTCTCACAGAGCTGTGTGCATTTTCAACCTCTCCACTGTGTCCTTATTTTCACTCATCACTATGCCCCAGGGGAAAAGTTCTCCTGGACTGGCACTGCCCCATGAGCGCATGCTGGGGAGTCATCCGTGCACATGATACTTTAGGGCCTTCCAGTGCCAGCAGCCTGTGATCCTGGCAGGGAAATGATCACGTCAAAGGCTTCCAGCCATGCAATAATGCAACTTGAATTTGAACTCGGGCTTGTCTTATTCACTATGAAAATGAAATGAAATCATAAATGAGATTGACCTATCACATTTATAGATATGAGGCAACTTGTAGAATGGTGAATGAGAAGGCAGGTGAATGGTTTGTTTGTTTGGGGAAGAGGACAGAAGAAAGTGTCCCACAGGAGGTACCATAGTAGAACTTGATCCTGCACCCTCAAGACAGTGGTGTGGGTATCCATGAAGCACACCCAGGTAAGCTAGAAGGATGGAAGGAGTTGAGCTATGGGGTTAGTAAGCCATGGATGTAACACAGGGAACAGTAGACCAGGGTGAACCCAGACATGGGTTCATGCCCTGACTCCGTCATTAACTTACTGTTTGATTTTGGACATGGACATTTAGTCACTTTGTGCATCAGTTTCCTCATCTGCAAAATGATAGGGTTCAACTACTAAATGATCTTTAAAATAAAATTTCACATGACAGCTACATGTTTCTGAGGTTGTCCAGACTAACCTCCCCAGGGAAGGCACTAAGTCTCTTGCTAAGGTAGCTGAGTATGTTATTGTGGTTAAGAGTAAAGAAGTGAAGTTGGGCTGGGCATGGTGGCTCACACCTGTAATCACAGTACTCTGGGAGGCTAAGGCAAGAGGATCCCTTGAGCTCATGACTTTAAGACCAGCCTAAAAAAGAGCAAGACTCTAGAAAAATTAGCCAGGTGTTGTAGAAGGCTTCTGTAGTCCAAACCAGGAGGGAGGCTGAGACAAAAGGATCACTTAGACCCAGGAGTCTGAGGTTACTGTTAGCTAGGCTGACACCATGGCACTTTAGTCGGGCAATAGAGTGAGACTCTGTCTCCAAAAAAAAAAAAAAAAGTAAAGAAGCTGGAGTCAAACAGTTTAGGGTTCAAGCTGGTGTCTATCATTTACCTAACCTTCACTTCTATGGCCTTCGGTGGCCTCCTTCATCTTTAAAAGGAGGATAACAGTAGCACCTTTAAATGAGGTGATACATGTACAGCATTTTGCGCAAAGCCTGGGCTATATTAATAACGTAATACGCGGAGGCTATGGTTGTCGGTGTGCAGTGTTCTATAGTAAGATCTGGCTGACACTGAATGGGAAAAAGAGAGAAGACTGAGGCTTCTACATTCATCACGCTGCCCACGACACGTCTTCTCATTCTTGCCCAAAGCAGACTTTTGGGATGAGGAGCAAATTGTGACAAGCCCTTCATGTGTGCACCAAGACTCTCCCTGGACACACCTTTTCACCAAAATGTTCTCCATAGCCATATGAGCAAACTTTCCAACAGAAAAACAAAACTTGAGTGGAAAAGCCAGTTTGAGATGTGAGAGCAAACTCCAGACAGAGTATCCCACGGCCCTCCCTCCACTGCCCCAAGTCCCCACTCTGTTCCACCTGTGCCCCTCAGTACCTGGCGACATTTTGCCATTGCATACAGATGTCCAACAAGGTTATCAGTCAGACAATATAGCCCCTGACCAGCAGGCTGTAAATGACCCAGTAGCTGGTTAACTGAATAAAGGTATAATTACGTGGGACTAAGTACTTGGCTCTGGGATTTTTACCTGTCCAGGTCCGGGAGGACTGTACAGCCTTCCTCTGAGCCTGATGGCCGTAGATGCTCATTCTATATCTGTCCTCTGCCCTGTGGGCCACAGGCAGTGCTGCTCCCCTCCCCCCACAGCTACAGAGGACCTGGAAAATCTGCTCAGGGATGCTTCAGGCCTTGCCCAGACCAACACTAAGCTTGGGCCTGTATCTGTCAGTGGAGGTGTGACTGTGAAACCCTCTAGGAAATGTTGGCACTGCAGGGCCAACCCTAATGACTTTTCCATATGGGAAAAGGATCAAGGAACACTTATGACCTCTCCACACTGGGAAGGAGCATGTGATTTACCCTCTGAGCCCAAGAAGGGAAGACTTACATCCACTGAGTGGGTATAGGCTCACAGCACAATACAGCTTCTGCAGAGGGAAACCAGGGATGACCTTGGGCCTGCTCATGGGGTCAGCCTCCAGGGCCCTGTGGACATCCTCTGAGGTACAAAGACTCCAAGACCCAAGACTTGGTGATTCTCCATCAGAGGCAAATGGAGAAGACCGAGGACTTCCATATCCATCATGCTGCCCAGACTCTGAGGTAAAAAGACTCCGAGACCCAAGACTTGCCCTTCTGCTCATCCCACTGTCGCTCACCTGACATGGGCTGGCTGCCTCTCTCCAGACCTCACTGGGGTCCTGGCCTCCAGGCTTTCGCTTCTCCCCATTTTTGCTCATCCATCCCACCCCAATGTACCTCGGCCCTGGGAATCTTTCTGAAACACGAATATGACCATGTCCACCCCTCCTTAAAACCTTCCCATGACTCCTCATTGACTGGCAGAAATTGCCAACTACCAGCCCCAAGGTTAACTCTTGCCTGATGTTCTTAAAAATTCTGCCAACATCTAAACACTGGGAAATTTCACATTTAAAAATTCAGGTTTCTTACTTTTCTCCCAAAGTGAGATGACCTAACCATGCCAATCCTACGTTGCCACAGGGCAGTCACTGGGTGACATTGGGAATTAATCAGGCTCATGTCCTCCTGTGTGCCCTGCAAGGAGAAGGCAGGTGTCACCCCAGAAGTTTCTCCCATCACAGGCCCAGACACCTAGAGGCTGACTCGTGCTCCTCTGAGGAGTTTAGGGTTCAAGGTGATAGTGTGGTGGTGTTGGGGGGGTATCACATTATGCTCTCAACTGTGCTGTACCCAGCCAGAGCTGAAGGAGGAGGGCTGAGGAATGCCAGGACTGCTCCCACCTGGGCAACTCCTCTGCTCCTAGCCAGGGGAGAGCTGGGGAGAGACCTGATTGCAATTTTCCTGGAATGCCAGTGGCCGGAAGGCAGGTGCTAAAGCACCCCTCTCTTTATTCCAGACACTCCACCCCTGGGTCTAGCATCTCCCGACCCCCAACTCTGTGGCAGCTGCACCCCCTCCCTTCATTTCTATCCCACTCCTCCTATCAAAGCCCTAACAGCACATATTTTGTTAATTGTACAAACCTAATGGGGGAATGCATTGGCAAAAAAGGGTAATGGCCATCAGACCAGCAATAAAACAAAATTAATGGCCCATAGGAAGAAATCATGTCCACTTAATCCCAGCTCTGAAACTCTAATAGAATAATGGAATACCAACTGAGGGTTTTTTCTCTCTATGCAGATTGCTTACACCATGTTAATCACTTGCAAAGCAGGCCACATACCACTCCAGCTCACATGACCCTCCAGGGAAAGTAGCAGACCAGAAACATTCAGTGCAAGGCTCATTACAGACACGCACCATGCGGCAACACCTTCCCTCCCTCCCCAGGTGACTCAGGGACAGCCAGTGTGGGGTGTCATTGAGAGCCATCAGGTGTGGTGGGCCGGAAAGCAAGACACAGACTACCTAATAATAGGAAACATTTATTGAGTGCTTACTATGTGCCAGACACTGGGTTAGAGAAGTTCTTTCTATGTACTTTGCTACTGCAGCCTGTTTTCATCTTCCATAGCTGCACGGAGCAACAAGGAAGCCACCAGTCACATGTGGTTTTAAAAAGTCAAATTCTAACTAATTAAAATGAAATGCAATATAAAATTCAGCCTCCAGTCTCACTAGCCACATTTCAGACGCTGAACATGTGGTTGGTAGCTGTCATTCTGGACAGCTCAGACAGAATATGTTTCTGCCATCATAGTAAGTTGCATTGGACAGAGCTGCTTGAGAATGTTGAGGCCATTTTATCTTGTTCATTTAACAGATCCTGAAATTAAGGCAGAGAGAGGTGCAGTAAGTTGCCCAAGGTCATGCCACTGGCCTTGATAGAACCTGCAGTCAGGGAGGCAGGGAGGCCTCCTGAGGCTCTGTGGGAAGTTGGCTACAGAAAGCCTCCTCTATTCTCTATGGTTCACCCAGAGCTCTCTGAGAAATTATCTTCTGTGGCTTGTGCCAGACCCAGTAAGATCAGTGGTTGCTCAAGACTTTAAAGGAATAAAACAAAAATAGGCTTGACAGGGAACAGAGAATAATTAAGACAACTTAGAAACATGCCTTCACTTTTGGATATAGACTATATACCCCAAAGAATCAAAGCAGGAACTAAAATAGATATTTACACATTTGTGTTCACAGCAGCATTATTCACGGTGGCCATGAGGTGGGAGCAACCCAGTGGATGAATGAATGGGTAAGCACAACGTGGTCTACACATTCAGTGGAATATTACTCAGCCTTAGAAAGGAAGGAAATTCTACACATGCTCCAACATGGATGAACCATGAAGACTCCATGCTAAGTGACATAAGCCAGTCACAACAAGACAAATACAATGTGATTCCACATAGATGAGGTCCTAAAAATGTCGAATTCACAGAGACAGGAAGTAGACTGGTGGTTTCCGGAGGCTGGACTGGGGCATGGGGAATGAGGAGTTGCTGTCTAACAGGTACAGAGTTTCACATTTCCGAGATGAAAGTTCTGTGAATGGATAGTGGTGACGGTTGCACAGGAATGTCGAAGTATTTCATGCCACCAAACAGTACACTTAAAAATGATTAAGAAGGCTGGCATGGATGTGGAAAGAGGGGAAGACTTTGACACTGCTAGTGGGACTGCAAACTAATATAACCTTTTTGGAAGGAAGTATGGAGAATCCTCAAAGAACTCAAGCTAGACCTCCCATTTGATCCTGCAATCCCATTGCTGGGATCTACCTAGAAGAAAATAAATCATTTTATCATAAGAAGGCGAATTTTATTCAATGTGTACACAATTGAAAAATACATATATATACTGCGCCTAGCTTCTCCCAGTCTCTCTCAGTAAAACAGAAAAAAGGCTGGGAAAGCAGCAGCTTATCAGCCTAAGGAGAGGATAAGAGATCCAAGGACTGATGGAGGGAGCAGAGAGGGGAACCCCAGGCCTGCCAGCTACAGAGGGGAGAGCTTGGAAGGGAGGCTGCAGGAGAGAGATGGGCTCAGATCCCAGGGACTAGGATGGCCAGGCCAGCCGACCCACAGGGAAGGTGACCCAAGGTGACTCCAGAGGGCTGATACTGGAAAAATTAAAAAAAAAATGATCGAGGGTTAAAAAAGAAAAACAAAAAAGGAAATCAAAACCTCTTGATTTTGACAAGGAGACGGGACAAGGAGAAGGGACCAACTCTCTGGTCTGAAATAAGGGCCAGTGTAGGAGGAAATGGAGAAGAAGAAAGGAATAGGAGACTGAGGAAAGGAGTAGAGGGTGTGGGCTCCCAGTCTGATGCAGCAGTGAGCAGCCTGGTGTGTTGGGAAGAATTTTAGATCTGTGGGATGGCCCTTTCTCCACAGTGCACAGCTGTGCAGGTCACCCACATGCTCTGGGCCTCAATTTCCCCATTGATTGAACCAAGAGGCCGTAGCAGAGCAAGAAGAACCAGCTGCAAACCAATGTGGGCAGGTGGGGGGTCAGAGACATGCTAAAACAAACCTTCCCTGACCCCCCACATTGGTATGCAACTGTTTAAGGTTGAAGGGTTCCAGAAACCCCTTGAAACTTTTTCCAGAGGTATTTGTGTATACATTTTTCTTGAGCAAGGTTTACAAATTTTACCAAGATTTCAAGGCTGTCTAAATCCCCAGAGAGGTGAAGAATCAGTGGAGAAGACATCTACTAGGTTCACATCAAGCCAGAAATTCCTAAAATTCCAGGAAGTCTTGGACTAGATTCCAATAAATCTTTGGGCCTCAACTAAATCCAGATGTTTATTCCTGCCTTGCCTGCAACACAGAGACATTGTATAAAATGAAATGGAATAATCATATATTTTGAAAAGTTAAAATTGCATCTCTCCTGCAAGTAAATATTGTTGCTGTTGCTATTGTTTCACAGGAAGTAAGAGAAATTTTGCATCAGGCATAAAGGAGGTGGAATGAAGCCAGATCCTTCTGCTTTACTGAACAAAGGCAGTGTCAGAAAGGGATGTGAATGTGTCACAAGCTGACCCTTGGGCTCCCCTCATTTGGTTGGAAATGAAGAGGGTTTTAATTCCCCTTGTGAAGAAGGGTCTAGCTCAGAAAGAAAAGTAAATACAACCTACCCAAGAGCTGCAGCTCAGGGCAGAACCCATGAATCTGTTTGTGCTAATAAGTCCTCATTTTGCATCTGGCTTTACTTTGGAGGAAATTTTCAACTGTGAAACTGGGAGAAGTGATAGTCTAAAAACGTGTCAGGGGAAAACAGCACAGGCAGAGGACAGGATTTGGCCATGGGAGAGCAAAACCCAGACTGAAAGTCAGCATAATGACCAAGCTAGGGTCACCAAGGCAAAAGGAATATCGTCACACGTGGGTAGCCCCGCCAGAAGCAAACCAGCCCAGAGACAGAGGGGAAGCTGGAGTTGGGACCGGCTTGGTGCTGGTGATAGTGTTAGAAATGAGCAGGGTTAGACCTAGACAAAGTATGTATTTATTTATTTGTTTATTTGTTTGTTTTAAAGACAGGTCTTAGTCTGCTGTCCAGGCTGGAGTACAGTGGTGTCACCATAGCTCACTACAACCTCAAACTCCTGGGTTCAAGTAACCCTCCTGCCTCGGCTTCCCAACTAGATGGGACTACTGGCTAATTAATCTATTTTTTTGTAGAGATGGGGTCTCTCTCTTGCTCAGGGTGGTCTTTATCTCCTGACCTCAAGCCTCAGCTTCCCAGAGTGCTAGGATTACAGGTGTGAGCCACCACGCCCAGCTTGGACAGTCTCAGAGATCATCCATCCTGACTACGTGAAGAAAGTTAGTTTTCAGACAGAGGTGGAGACTTACTCAGGGAAGTTCAGGATTGGAAGCCAGGCCAGTAATTCCCTTCATTCATTTGCCAAATGCTTTTTGAGTATTGGACTCCTGACCATGTTGACCCTCAACTATGAACAACAGTCCCGCTCCCTGCCCTCACGCAGGCCAAGGTTTAGTGGGGGTTGGGGGGACAGACAACCAGTACATTGGGGGGTTAAGTTTGATCTAGCAGCTAGGTAGTGACTATTAAGGATGCTCCCCTCCACCGGCTGCTTCCAGAGCTATTGAGAACTACCCTTTTAGGAGGGCACATCCAGATAGGGAGGGATGTACAGAGGGGCCACTTTTCCTCAGACCAGTGCTAGAGGGAATGGAAAGAACTGCTGTCAAGTCCAGTCAAGCCAAGCCAACATCATCAGCATTTCAGAGAAAGGTGCCTGCCATGGCAGCCATCTACCACCCCCAAAACATCCAACGCCCTTGGGGAGAGAGCCAAGCAGGCCAAACAGCACCATGGCACTTCCCATCCTAACTCACCTCCCCAGACTGGTCCTGAATATTGTTTCATAAATAACTTAACAGGGCTCCAGCTTGTTAGCTGAGGTTAGGCAGATGTGCACAGCGCTCGCCGGTTATGAGAGGCTGTGCTGAATATTCTGGGAAGCTGATTCTCTGCAGAGGGGAGGCTCAGTGTAGAAGGCAAGCATGGCTGGTGTCCCCACCTGGATCTCCATCACAGCAGGATGCTGAAAGAGCATTTGTTTCCAATTGTTCTTAGCCACTAATTTGGCTCCAGGGTATAACACCAATCTGAGAACAAACGGAGTAGGAAAATTGTGCCTTTCAGGAGGAGGCCCACTTTCACCACAAACAGGGAAAGGCAGGAGGTTTCCTGAGTTCACAGCACAAGCCAGGCTGTGGCCTCAGGCGCAAAGCTAGCAGCTTCCCTCTCCAGCCCAGAGTCACCCGTCTGCACTGCCATCTGCCAAGCCTCACCTGCTCATGGCTCCTCTGAGGTGCCTCCAGCAGAGGACAGATTACTCTGATGGCAGGTAGATAAAATGGGATCCCTTGCTAGCAGTAACTACCCAGAACAATCTCTCTCCTGAGCAGCTGGCTGTCTCCACCTGGCACCTGCCAGCTAAAGAGCTTGTAGGTGGCACAGGCTGGATGGGCAGACCCAGTGGCTCCCCAGGCACGGAGGGGACCCAGAAGACCCTGTCGAGGCAGGACTTGTTTGGGGGGCCCTCTGTTGGGCTGCAGGAAGGTTGGCCTGAGATGCCTATCAGGGGAAGACACAAAAGCAGCTCTGCTTCTGGCTGACTGAAGAGCTAGCACCCTCCAGGGGCAGAGAGAGCAAGGCCATAGCAGCAGCCCCTGCTCAAGATCATCAGCAAACCAAAGGCCCTTCTCATCACAAACTGTCTTCTTTTGGCTTAAAATAACTGAATCGGAGAATGTTCTGTGTGACTCTCTTGAAAGCAAACCAGTAGAGAACATGCCTTTACCAACCCTCAAACACCTTTACTCACAGCCTTCCAACAGAAATGCCATCATTTCTGTGACAAGATGCCTTCCTCGCCAGCATGTGATTTAGTTATTCAATAGCCTCATAAATCCAACATGGTATAAAAATACTGAAGAAAGAACAATTTTTAACAACTCTCTGAGCAGTCAACATACATGTCACAACATCTTTGCATTAAAGTTTATGAACTTTATTCATAAGGGAAACTCGCAGGCCCTTAGCTATGGCTCTTTTTTTAAATTTTATTTTCCGAGACAAAGTCTCACTCTGTTGCATCTGAGAGTGCTGTGACATTAGCCTGGCTCACAGCAACCTCAAACTCCTGGGTGCAAGTGATCTTCCTGCCTCAGCATCCAGAATAGCTGGGACTCCAGGCCCCCACCACACCTGGTTACTCAATTAGTAGAGATCAAGTCTCACTCTTGCTCAGGCTGCTCTTGAACTCCTGAGCTCAGGCAATCCACCTGCCTCAGCCCCCCAGAGTGCCTGGATTACAGACATGAGCCACTGCACCAGGCCAGCTATGACTTCTTTCCTCTAATTTTACATATATTTCTAACAGTAAATTATCTGATTATCTTGGGCCTCAGCTAATTAGAAGTGATAAAAGAGGGGGCGGCGCCAGTGGCTCAAGGAGTAAGGCACCGGCCACATATACCAGAGGTGGTGGGTTCAAACCCGACCCCGACCAAAAAGAAAAAAGAAGCAATAAAAGAGGAAGGGACATGGACTTTCCTGGAAGGGAAACTGAGGGATGAAGAATGACCAAGGAGAAAGATAAAGGCAACCTAGTGAGTCATCAAATAAGGCTTGATCGGATTCAGAATAATTTACTTAGGAAGATAGGGAAGATGTCTACTTCCAATGTTAAAAACATCTTTAGGGCACTATAAGAAACAAACATTTAGCTGGGTGCAATGGCTCATGCCTGTAATGTTAGCATTCTGGGAGGCCAAAGTGGGTGGATTGCTTGAGGTCAGGAGTTTGACACCAGCCTGAGCAACAGTGAGACCCTGTCTCTAAAAACAGCCAGGCATTGTGGTAGGCACCTGTAGTCCCAGCTACTTGGGAGACTGAGGCAATTGGATCGCTTAAGCCCAAGAGTTTGAGGTTGCTGTGAGCTATAACACCACAGCACTCTGCCTAAGGCAATAAAGTAAGACTTGTTTCAAAAAAAAGAAGTAAACATTTAGTCACCTAGAAACTCTCCAGTGAGTCTCTTTCTTAACGGTTCCAGGCTGCTGGGTTTTCCCTGTAGGTTGTCTTGGGGGTCTAGAAGCTGCTGGCATTCATTCTTAGTTGCCTCATTCATTCACTCAGGCACTGGCTCCTGAGCACCCTGGGTTACCCCCAACAAAGTGGGGAGCAAAAGGAAGGCGGGGACATCTGAAGTTCCACATGCACTTGTGTGCACACGCACACCAGGAGCACCTGTTACACCTTAGGTGTTGTACAGATGTTAGAAAAGACATCTGGAAAGAGGAGGGGCAAGCCAGCCAGATTCTTCTTTAATCCAGTCCCCAGGACTTCAGTGAGAAGTTTTGTGATGAGGGACTGTAATAATTCAGGATCCAGCTAAAAATGTCACATTACCAAAAACTACTAATGGCTCCACCGAGACAAACAAAAAGACAACGTAGCTTCGAGTCTGAAAAAAGTGTGGAGATCTTCCAATGCGTCTTAGAAAACAGCTGAAATAAAGGCATTCTTAGAAGTCTTGTGAAAAGCTCCAGCTAAGGGGGATAAGTGGATGTGGGGCTGAATATGAGGAAGAGGCTCGTCACTGTGGACAAGTTGTCAACCCTTCCTGGGTCAGGTTTCCTCATCCATACAATGAGCAATTGGGGGCCAGCATGTCTGAAATGCTTCCGGCTGACTCCCAAGTCAGTAAGTTCCAGTTGTGTTCAAGGGCTGACCCTCTCTGTCCCCAATCTTCTTCTTTTTTTTTTTTTTTTGTAGAGACAGAGTCTCACTTTTTTGCCCTCAGTAGAATGCTGTGACCTCACAGCTCACAGCAACCTCCAACCCCTGGGCTTAGGCAATTCTCTTGTCTCAGCCTCCCAAGTAGCTGGGACAACAGGCACCTGCCACAACGCCCGGCTATTTTTCTGTTTTGCAGTTTGGGAGAGGCTGGGTTTGAACCTGCCACCTTCAGGATATGGGGCCGGCGCCCTACTCGAGGAGTCATAGGCACCGCCCTGTCCCCGACCTTCTATTTTCACTGCAGCTTTGAAAGGCAGGATTCTGTCCCACATTCCCTCTCTAGGCACGAGCTAATCACCAACAATATGTGCCTGTTTTCTTCACAACCCTGTTAGGTCTCTGCCCCAGGTGCCCAACCCACAGAGCAGCAGGCGATTCCTCACCCCTCCCCCAGCCCCTCAGGACAGGAAGTTTTCATGAGACTCCTATGGGATGGTGTGAGAGGGGGAGGGATTCCGGCAATCTGTCCTCAAGAATGCAGGTTAATAATTTATATGTGCGTTTTTTTAAAAGAAAACCTTCTGAAACAAATTGCATACAAATTGTGTGACAGTCGGCAGAAACGTGCCAACATTGCTCAGTGAAGCATAATAAATATATGCAGCCCATAATAATAAGTTACTTAAACTCAGGGCACTAAATGATTTATTAATTGTCTTCTAATCCTTTCCAGCTACAACTAAAACCAAGAATGTGTCTGTATTTCACATACCAGGTCATAATGCCTCCAACACCAAACAGCATGGCTGCTGTTAGCAAATAAGTCCTTCCACTCTGGCCCCCACTCTGCAGATGGGCTTGCAGCAGGGTGGGTTCTCAGGGGACAGACATGCCCCAAACGTATGTGTCATCTATTGCACATGTCACATGAATGCCATACACTACATGCTTATTTTACTTTGAGTGCCCCTTACCTGGCTTCCCCTTCCCGTCACCCTCCCCTACTGTTATCCGTGCCAAGGTGCCACCTGGAATTCCACCTGGAATTCTCCCACTAATACTGGGAGAATTCAGGCCATTGTCTCCTGGGATGTCCCATCACCAGGTTCACAGCCCCAGAGTCCTCTCCGGCAGCAAATGGTAAATCAGAGAGAATTTGAATGAGATGGAAAGCAGAGTCCAGAGTCCCACCCTCTCCCTAGGATGCTGGCCTGGTGGGAAATGTGGGATTCCTACAGCAGTGTCCATGCCTCCCTCCTGTTCTAGTGCTGTGGACACTGGCCTCTGCCCACTAGGAGGGTCCACACTCAGGCAGCTGTCCAGAGCTGCCTACAGACCCTACCTATTTTGGGAATCTGTACCCTAGGACCTCTGCTGGCAGGAGGTAATGTTACCAGCAAACTAGGAACCTGTATCCTTCAGTAGAGTCAGAATTGGCAAAACTCAAAACTGTGGAGGAACATCTCTTCTGCTACAGAACCCAGAAATACCACCTCTGTGGATGGATAGAAAAATGAGAACAGATCATGTCCCAGGAATGGAGGGACTGCAGAACCATGGAGACTGAATTCAAGAGGTGAAAGATTCTCCAGGGCGCTTGCTCCAGTGAGTTGAAGTTGTCTCCTTTTTTCCCCACGTGCTTCTCTCTGGTCTTCCCATCTCATAATGGCACCATATTTTGCCAGGTACCCTCTCCTGGAAGCCACCTCTGATACTGTCTCCACCCTCTCCCTCATTCCCACATTCAACCCATAGGGATTTCACTCCTAAGAAAGACTCCCCGAAACTGGCCCCCTCCATCTCCACTGCCAGGGGATAAATCAGAACCCAGGGGTTGAAAATCAGCAGCTTTTGGCAGAATCCAGTCCCAGACGTTTCGTGGGATATGCATGGTGTTTGGGGGTTTGTTTTATTTTGTTTTTAAAAAGGTAATATGTAACATGGTTCAAAAATCAAAAAGTAGAAAGGAAACACTGAAATGTCTCCCTCCCATTCCTGTCTCCCACCTATCCAAGCAAATATAAATATAGATTCTGGTTTTCCCCTTTTTATGCACATTTTTCTGCACCTTGGTGGATTTTTTTTTTCTTTTTCACATATATTTTGGAGATCTTCCTGTATCAGTACAAGGAGACCATCTTTCATTTCTCTTTTGAAATTCATAGTGTTCCATTGTCAGGATATAACAAACTGGTCCTTAGTCGATAGATAATTTAGGTTCTTTCCAATCCTTTGCTATTACACATAATGTTGCATAGAATAAGCTTATACATATGTCATTTCATATATATATATACAAGTAAATCTTTAAGATCAATTCCCCAGTATGAAATTGCTGGGTCAAAAGGCAAATCATTTATAATTTTGATAGATTGCCCAGTGGCCCTTCAAAGGAGTTGTGCTGATTTATACTAAACACAGTCTGTTTCCCAGAGCCCCACTAAAAGATAAATGAATAATGCTATCCCACAATAGCTTTAATTTGTATTTCGCTTATCATGTGCAAGTTTGAATATCTTTGCATATTTTAAAAGTCATTTGTATTTTCTGTAATAGTCTATTCACATTCTTTACCCATTTTTTTTTCTATTGGGTTGTGTTTTGTTGTTGATTTTTACAAGTTCTTTGTATATTATGGAGAATAGACCTGTGATATGAGTTGCAGAAATTTTTCCCCAGTTTGTCATTTGCTTCTAATTTTTTGAGAGCACGTCTTTAAAAAAATGTTGTTTTGAATGCCAACAGGTTGGGAGCAAACACTCTCCCATTTGCTGCTGCCTCCATTGCTCCCACAACTTTGCAGCTAAAGTGCTCTATCCTTTTTAATTACTATCCTGGACAATGGTGTGATGTCAGGAACTGCCACCCCCATCTTGCTGACCCAGAGGAAAGCTGGTTGGAAAACAGAGTTAACATCCAGAGGATGACAGAGAAAGAATCTGGGTGCTTGTGCGTGTCACTGAGCCCTTGAGTTTATCTAACCCTAGAGCAGTCCTGGTCCTGAACTTCATAATATGTAAGAAACTAAATTCCCTATCGTTTAAGCAATTTGGTATTAAATTTGCTGTTACTGGAAATCACAGGCTTTCTAATTGATATACATCTTGATTATTTTTCTTGGGCGGCACCTGTGGCTCAAAGGAGTAGGGCATCGTCCCCATATGCTGGAAGTGGCAGGTTCAAACCCAGCCCTGGCCAAAAACTGCAAAAAAAAAAAAGTAGAAGGTAAACACTGAAATGTCCCCTCTAACCCACGCCCACTGCTGGGCCAATATTCTCCCCTATTTAAACACATTCACTAGCTCCCCATCATCTGCAAAATATAACCCAAGTGCTTTCCCACACACCCTGTCCTTGCCCCCTCCTCCCTCCCTGGCTCACACATCCACAATGTTGCTCATCCTGTCGTCTTCCCTACAGGGCCCTTTCCCTCTCTCCCCTGTCTTTATTACTAGAATGGTGTGTTCCAGCATCAACTCCTCCAGGAAACTTCAGATCAAGTCTCCATCCCTACCCCATCACTACCGCATAGCACCCAGCATCTCTATGGCCGCATGAGACTCAATGCCCATACATCCTTTTACATGCCTGAGTTCCTGCCCCGCTCACTTCCCCATGAGGTCCTAGAGGGTAGGGACAAGGCCTTATTCACTTCTTCATGCCTAGTATCCAGCAGGGGGCCCAGCACATGGTAGGCTGTTCACTACTCTTTGCAAATCTGAACGGGGCTCCCACCTGTCACCCCATTTGTTTCCACAGATACCCCCTTTAGGCCTCTTGCATCCAGCTCCTCAGAACCAAAGATTTCGCACCCATGACGACATCGCTATCAAGAGATGCTGAAAGAAAAGCCGCATCCAAATGAGCCCTTCTGAGAAGAGAAACAGATGACCTGATAAGTCACCAGGTAAAACAGCACCATCTGCCTTGGGCTTGGGCTCGGGCTCATGCCAGTGTCCTAATGCTGTAGCAAATCATCTAGTGCAACAGAGACCTGAGGCTGGGAGTCAGGTTCCTAGCTGCTTCCTAACTGCACCAACTCAGAAAAATTACCTACCCCCACTCCCATGCCTCAGCTTCCTATGTGGAGAAAGGGCAGAACAGTGTGTTGCAAAAATGAAATGAATATAAGTGTCTTACAGAGAAAATCCTCAGTAAATTACTCCACTTCCTAGAGTCAAAACCAGTCTCTACATAAATGAGGCAAAGTCGAAGCAAAGCAGACGCGAAACACTTCACTAGGGTGTTTTCTGGGTCAAAAAAGCAGTGTGGGGACCACGCAGCAGAAATATATTTATGGGGCAACTGAGCAGAGGTAGAAAGAACCCACCCCTGCTGACGCTTCCTCTGTGTCACCCAGTGCTTGGTGTTTTCCATAATCGTTCCTCCCAGTGACTCTGCAAGGAAGTATTTGCAGTCCAGTTTTATAGATGAAGAAAGTAAGGCTTAGAGGAATTAAATAACTGTCTGCTGTGTCCATGGCCATGAACCCAGCTAACTGGAGGAGTTGGACTCTGAACCAGCTCTACCAGGCTCATGCCTGAGCTCTTTCCCCTGCCTGGTGTTGCCTCCAGACTACATGGAATGGGGGCTAGCGTGGCAAATCCAGGGCTTGTGGTCACTGCTGGTAAGACAGGATGACCAGAGAAGGGAGTGAAAGAAGAGAGATCCAGGGGTGGGAAAGGAGGGAATGGGAGAGTGAAGAGAGAAGCTCTTAGAAAAGGTCTCTCTCATATTGCCCGTGTGCTTGCATTTGAGGGTGCAGGTGTGTGACTCCAAGGGTGTGCCAGCATGTGTGAGGGTGTGCAGGTGTGTGACTGCACGAGTGTATTAGCACATGTGAGGGTGTGCAGGTGCATGTGTGTGACTCTGCATGTGTGATAACTGGGTGTGACTCTGTATGTGTGCATGCTTGACACTGTGTGTGTGTGTGTGTGTTCAGGGCAGGAGGAAGTGAGCTTGCACAGACTGGCCTCCTGCCTACTTCCGCGTCCATGCACATCCTGGCCAGGCCGAGCCTAAACATGCCCCATGTGAGCGCTGCATGTGGTCAGCAGTGGGAGACGTCACCTATTAATTCGCCTCTAACAATGCTTCCCTGTTGGAGGCTGGTCAGAACAGCCACGTGACCTTGGCAGCACCGTCTCTGTTATTAGCCTGTGACTGACCCGGCCAGGCTGCTGGAGGGACAGCAGAGGGAAGGAGGGAGGGAGGAGGCGCCTTCGCCAATTCCGTCACGCTTCTCTGAACAGGCCTTCCCAAATCCAGACCCGCTGTGGTCCCGCCCGTCCAAGACAGAACCTGGGAGAGGCATTTCTGCCTGGTGCCTCTCAGTTTTCAGAGACACCCAGAGCACAGGGGGGAAAATGCACCTCCTCACCCAAGCAATCCTCTTGAAGAAGAGAAATTACAGTGGTCCAGGCCGTCAATCAGGAAAAGGAGTAGGGAGGGGGTCTAGGGGACGGGTAGTCTCGGCTCCCGGCCTCTCAGCCTCCCCAGTCGGATCCCTAGGGCCTCCTCAGCACCCACCAGGACTCAGCTCCCACAAGGACTACCTTTGAATTTCTCCTCTCCCTCTTGGTGGAGGCAAGGATGCTTACGCCATCTGATACCCATCAGGCAAGAGAATCAGGTCCCAGAAAGGTGCCACTCACCCATGGTCACACCATGGTCTGTCAGGAGCAGACAGTCTCGAAACCTTGACTTGGTCTCCATCCCTGCTGTAAACCCCACCCCAGCATGCCCCCAGCTCCAAAGTCCTCAAAGCTCTGCTGGGTGACAGCCACAAGAAAGTTTTCTCTCCAAGCAAAACAAAAGGAAACAATCTTCTGGGGCCTGGACCCAACACAAATTCTTGCACTTTCCCTGGACTTCAGGAGGGAAAATATCCTTGTACTTATTTAACATGAAAACATCTCAGCAGCTAGGGGAAGCCTCATTTTCTGCACTCACCAAACTTTGTGAAGAATGAATGTCCCCAGATCAATCTAGAGAGGCAACATAGTTGACCAATTCAAGTTAGCAGCAAAAGTGGGCTGCAAATGCCTTTCTTTAGCCACCCCTAGCCCCTTTGATATTGGCAAAACAAGACACCAAAACTAAACAACTGAGCACTGTAAGTGACTGCCTAGCCCTGGGAAGAAGAAACAATTATCCAACCTTCCTGGGGCCTGTGGGTTTTTATTAATTATAGGATAATGAAAAATAGTAGTTTGTATACTGACTTGGTTCCTGCTTTTCTAGCTGCATGACCTTGGGCAAGATATACCCATTTTACAGACGAGAAAAGAGAAGCACTGGGGTCTTGAGGTTAGCCCAAGTTGCAGAAATGTAACACACACACATTGTGTCCACTGAGTCTCCTGACCCCAAGCCCAGAGCTCTTTCCACTGCCCCCAGCTTTTCTTTTACTCATCTAATTCTAGCCCTGATCAGAAAACCAATGATTACTGTAGTAACTCCCAAGCCCTGTCTCCCTGGTGGGAGGAAAACAGTCCTCTGTAGCAAGCTGATATTTGGACAATCCAAGAGCCTCCCGATTGCTCCGGAAGACACTGCCTTCCCCTCCCAGGACTTAGCAACGCTGCCAAAACAAGAGGAGAAAGCTTCCAACAAAAGTTTGTTTTCATGGAGATTTTATTTCCTTCACAGAGGCTCTCCCACCACAGATTTCTCTTTGTTAGAGCTTGCATTCAAAAGTCACCAGATACACAGCCCCTGACCCGGCAGGCCCTCGGGGGACCTCACGCCTTTATCTCCCCTCCCAGGCCTACAGGCTGCCCACTCCCCCACTCAAAAGGCTCTTTGAGCCACCCTGGAGAGAAAGCAGCTCTCAGAATGGACAGAAGCTTCAGTGGGGCTGACCCTCCACATCAAGGTGGGGAGGGGACAGAAGGCAGAGGAGGGGGCAGAGAAGGAGTGTGTCTGAGTGCTGGCAAGGAGATGGAGGCCTAACCACATCCCGTGTCCCTCAGGCAGAGCTGTGCTCCCTGATGGTGGGGGTGCCAACTAGGGGCTCAGAGAGCAGGCCCAGATCTCTGAGGCTGTCCCAAGGGCATGCCTCAATTTGCACTGAGAAAGGTCCAGCCCAGGCAAAACTCAGATGAGGATAAAATCTGTCTTAGATGGACAAGCCGTCCCTTTTTGCCCTTTTCAGGATCCGCTGCCCTCCTAGGGACACAAGCTAGAGAGTTTACTCTGGCTGTGTCTCTAAGCCAGGAAGAAAGGGGCTGATAAGAATTAATCCATACTTCATGAGTAGCCCCTCCCAAGCAGGTGCATACAAAGGGGGGGATGGGAGAGAGAGGGAGGAGAGCAAGAGAGATTCAGAAGAGGAAATGCTAAGCTCTGGGAAATAAATTGGTAAAGGTAGAATTATAGGTTCAAGGGGAGGCAGCAGTGCCAAGGCCACTCAAGACCTCCAGGAGGTGAGTCCTGACAGAGGATGCACCAGCAAGGCCAGACAGAGCTGGGTTTGATTCTCTGCCCTACAACTTGCTAACTTGATCATCTTGGGCAAGTGACTTCACTTCTTGAGGTCTCATTCCCACCATCAGCTCAAAGGGAGAGAACACCATCTCAGGGTGGGTGTGAGGAAGTAAGACCACAGACCCAAACAGCTGAGCAGGCATCAGGCACACGGGAGGCTCTCAGTTCCCCTCCTCGGCCTCCCCCTGCTGCAAGGGGGGAGCATCTGTCCTGATATTTCCACACAAATGGCTCCTCTGTGTGCGCCATCTCCCCCTTCTCCCAGATTGCATGCAGCCAGGCAGTAGAATTTAAATGTTTACATTTTAAGAGTTTATTTTAACTTTTGTCCTATGGAGACAAGGAACACACAATTCACAAAGCAGGTTTTAAAAACCGGCCTCCCATTTGTTCCTCAAATAGTCTTGTTCCCATTTAACAGATGAGGGAATTGAAGGTCAGAGATATGAGAGGACTTTCCCAAAGTCACCCAGCACAAGCCACAGAGGTCAGACAAGAGCCAAGTCTCGACTGATACCTGACACGGAACGGAGCTTCGTGTCCCTCTGCAAAGGGCGGACAGGGGCAACCGCTGTGAAGAAACTTGGGGCTTAGGCATGAAGAGAAGCCACAAAGGATGAAAGATGGAGGAGAATAAAACTTTACAGACTGAATTTGAAAGGCCAGGAGTCGAAGGCAGTTCTGTGGGGCAAGAAGGCAGAAAAGAGAGGCCAGGCTGTGGTACAAGAGACTGAGGAGGGAATTTATTGAAGTCTACTTTGTAGGTTGACTCAGGCCAAGTCCAAGTGAGTTCTGAGCCTAGACCCTTAATTACCTACAAGAGCTCCATCACACAGAAATGAATGAGAGATGTGGGAGGAACTAGGAAAGACCACTGGTCCTGTCCTAACCATAGAACCAGCCAAGAGGGGCCTGGCTCCATGGATCTTGCTTCCTCTTCACCAACCATGATTAGCCCAGGGATCTACAAAAACTGGCTATGATGTTCCTTCTCTCTGCCCTCTCTCCCTACCCTATTCAGTTGGGTACCCTGACAAGACTCTTTCCTGTTATCTTCCTGACAGGTGTTGACCTATCAGGGCCAAGCCAGATGCCGTCACACCTGGCTGGGGGGAGGGAAAAGGAGCTGGATCAAAAGGATGACTCCGGGAGGACACCCTTACCCAGAGATTCTAGGATCTCAAATCCATGATTACCAGCCCCAGAGAGAATGCTTCCCTCTGCCTCCTTCCACACACACAAGACTGGCTACATGTTTCTGGACTGATCTCCTGCTTAATCAGCTGCAAAGGAACTCTTTCAAAGGGAAAAGAAGGAGTCCCTCCTGGGTCCAGGGAAGCCGGGAGTCTATATTCTGAAGTAATTTCAGACAGTCTCCTCTTGCTTTCAAATGTACTTAATCAACATGAAAAGGATTGCAAGGGCTGGAGCTCTTACAGGTAGAACTAACGGAGAAGAATAATGTTCATAAATCATTTAGCAGGCAATCCAAACAGAGGTGTATTTTTTTTCTTAAAGGAAAAGGCAATGCCAAAGAAACAGAGCTGTATAGGAAACCAAATACACTGTGACTTGTCCCCGCACGTAGAGTGTCGCCAAGTAGGGCAGGGCTTCTGTTTATATCATTTTCATCTGCAATCTGACCCTCAATACTGATTCTCCAGCTTGGTTTCCTCCCCCAAAGCTCAGATCAACAGAAGGTCAGCACCCAAGAAGGACAGCTGATAAAATAGCTGCATTCCCCCACCTACCCTTACAGGCCAGATCAGGCACTGGCTGTCTCTCCTGAGCAGCTGATTCCACCCTGGGCAGCTGGGCCTGTGCTGGGAGCTTTAGGGGGCCAGGAGGGCAGGCCCAGAAGACCTAGGTGGCATTCTTCCAGGGCTCTGCTCAGGGGACCTTCCTCGACCACTCTCCACCACCTTAACATGCTGCCTGCTTCCTTAGAGCAATGCTTCCTCCTTGGCATTACATTACATAGGCTTTATTAACTGTCTCCCCTATCAGGAGGTAAGCTTTGTGAGGGCTGACTATTTACCTGTTTGTTGGCAGTTGTGTCTCCAGCACGTAAAACAGCACCTGACACATAGTTGGTGCTCATGAAATATTTGTTGAATGAATGAATGAATAAATAAACAAATAAAATGGTCCCTTGTCTACTCAAAGTAGGAAACTAGTCAAGAACTAGACATCTGTGGCTAGTTTCTGACTGTCGTTTTGATTCCAGTAGGAGTAAGCTAATCCTGCTCACCTGCCCTGTCCTCTCCTTCTCCATCTGCAGAATGGGTCTCTCTAGTGTGCAAAAAAAAAAGAAGAGGGAGGCGCCCATGGCTCAAAGGAGTAAGGCGCCGGCCCCATATGCTGGAGGTGGCGGGTTCAAACCCAGCCCTCGCCAAAAACTGCAAACAAAAGGGAGAGGGAGAAATCAAAACGAACTAACATTTACTGTCTCCTCCATGTGCCTCGTACCATGCTGGACACCTCGTCTCATTTGTTCCTTATAAAAACCTTGTCAACTTGGTAGTATTATCCTCCTATTACACATAAAGAAACTGAGGCTCAGAAATCTAAAGCAACTCACCCAAACTTGCACACCTAGAAAGTGACAGAAAGTGGATTTCTTTTCTTTTTTTTTTTTTTGAGACAGAGTCTTACTATGTCACCCTCAGTAGAGTGCTATGGTGCCACACAGCTCACAGCAACCTCAAACTCTTGGGCTTAAGCAATTCTCTTGCCTCAGCCTCCCAAGTAGCTGGGACTACAGGTGCCCACCACAATGCCTGGCTATTTTTTTTGGTGGAGTTGTCATTCTTGTTTAGCAGGCCCAGGGTGGGTTTGAACCCATCTGCCTTGGTGTATGTGGCCAGCGCCCTAATCGCTGAGCTACAGGTGCCAAGCTCAGAAAGTGGATTTCAACCCAGGTCTGCAGATCCTGAAGCCATGTCTGTATGACATGGGGGTCACAGTCCTTTACAGAGTGCACCATCCCAGAATCCTGGGCTGTGCCGTTGATTCTGTGAATTCCACAGGCTGTGTCAAATGGAATTTGGAGATCCCAAATTCTGTACTTTTCCAGAGGTATGGGTTGGAACAGTGACCAACTTTCCTGGTTTATCTGGGACTTTCCGGGTTTAAGCACTAAATTCCCATGTCCCAGGAAACTTCTCAGCCCCAGGTGAACCAGAACTGTCGACCACCCAAGGTGGTATGGAGTCATGGCTAGGGACCCTGAAAACTCTGAGCCAAAGAGCACTGAGTTTTCTCGGAGGGAGCACACCCTTGACATCTCCCCACAGGCCGCGTGGGGGGCCCCGTGCCTGCACCCACAGCAGCGTGCCGTCCAACATGTGCCTGCATCTGCACTGGAGCCCACACAGGGTGCAGAGCAAGAAGTAGGAACCTGGGAGGAGGAGTCAGGCCTTCCGCCCTCAATGCAGACTGTGGCCTCAGAACAAGAACTGTGTGGGCTCCTTCCCTAAAGGATGAAATGACCTATCCAAAGCAAAGAGGGCAAATTCCTGGAATTCCAGGCAACGAGGCTTTGGTTTTAGCCAGACCCCCTCTGACACACGGAGAAAATTCAGGACTGCCAATAAGAAGTATCCCTGGGCCCATGCGATGGACACTTCGGGATTCTCAGATCAAACAATTCAGAGAGAAAGGTTATTTACCTCTGGCGGATTCCCATTCCTCCACAAAAAGCTTTCCCTCTGTTCTCCAGTAGGGTCTGCAAGAACCTTTACTGCACGTCCAGAGGGATGACTAGCCAGAGTCCATTCCCCCAGTTCCCCTATAACACTACCTTGTTTCACCTCCAGTGATGGTCAGTGCCCATCCTGGGCCACCTCTAACTCTGACTAGGTGCTAATTTGGTCCCTCCCTTGAGGCCAGAGCTAACGTAAGAGCAATACCAGCCCAGAACTGCAACAGAGATCAAGTAGGGGTGTGGGTAGGGTGAAGAATGACACAGGGGTGGATATTAGGGTTGCATAAGACACAACACCCTCCCACCTTCACAGTGGCTATTTTTAGGCCTTCGGGACAAGGGCTCTTTTGCCCCTTTGTTCATTTGTTCAACCACAGCAAAGATGGCTCTGGCCTTCGTCTTGTAGCCCAGAGCTACAGGGCCTCACAGCACCTGTCCCCTGCCTACGACCTCCAGCCCACTCCATGTATCATTGTGCTTGTTGGCATGTTGTTTTATGAATCTTCTTCTACTTTTTCAGCAGGATATTTTTCCATGTCCACTGGTTCTATGTCTTCTGGGTTTTCATAATTTCCTTCCTCTCTTCCTCAATCACCCTCTGCTTTCCTCCTATCTCAAAAGCAGAACCTGCTTCTCCTTCCCAAGACTGACTCCCCTGGGCTCCGACCCTCAGTCCCATAGTGCCCATCAACTGTGAGTGTGAAGTGTGCATATCCTACAGGGGCTCCCCACCTTGATCTACAAACGTACTAAGTCTCCTCAGACCCCTACAGTGAATTGGGAAGAGCACTGGCCTGGAAGGCAGAATCCCACTTGTGACACATACCCACCCTGTGTACTTCACCTGTGATGTGGATGTAATAGTCCCTGCACTGACTCCCTTAAACATTGTGAAGGAACTGAAGTATGTCATAAATCAGAATATGAATGTAAAGAATTATTTAATTTTAAAATCATTTTTTTTAGCTCTTTGGATTTATATCCCTTCCACCTCTTCCCATTAATTGCCAAACTTGTGAAAGAGTGATTTGCACTCACAGCTGCCACTTCCTCACTTTCCATTCTCTCTTGACCCTGAAACCTGGCTGCTGCCCCCCCCAAACTCCAGTGATGCTGCCATCGAGATGGCCAAGTACTCCTGTTCATCGGTGGAGTGGCCGTTTCTTGGTCACATCTCTCCCTAATGCTCCATGTCCAAAGAAGGCATCATTTGTCCCTTCTCCCACCCTACACCCTCACTGTCTAGTCTCTACTATTTCTGCTAATGGTACCACCTCTCTTCCGCCACCCAAGCTACACAACCCTAGGAGTGCTTGTCGATTTCTCCTTCATCACCACTCAGACCCCACCTCTCCCACCTCCACCCTTACCCCCAACTGACCAACACGTCCCCATAGGGACGCATTTTAAGTCCTAGCCGGTCCAGCTCCCCTGTGTCTCTCATGTTCACTTTCTCCTCGCCCGCGACCACCATGCTTGTTAAATCCTTCATTATTTTGCACTCCTGGACGATGGCAGTAGTCTCCTAACTCACTTCTCTCTGCTCTGCTCTACCCTACACATTAGCATCCGTGTGTCTTCCTGTCTCCCTGACACCACACCACACCAACAAAGTGAGGGAATATTCTTGCTGCAGACTCATTCTCTATCACAGAGCTCTATGCTCCTTTGGTTCACTGCTGTCACCCTTTCCAAATCCTCCTCCTAACTCTCCTGCCCTCTCTGTGTCTCTTCTGTGGCTTCCCGCTCGCTCTCCCGTAAACGCTGTCCTCCTCAGCATTCTGCCTTTGCCCACTGCCCTTCCCCCTCTGCACATACTCCCCGGATGTCTCTTGCACCCACCATGGGCCAGTGGTGCCCACATTTCCATCTCCAGCCATGTCCTCCAGAGTGCATTTATTCAGTTTCCTGATAGGCGTCTCCAACTCCATGCCCCATAGATATGGGAACTCAATGTAGAGAGAAGAAAGAGAAAGAAAGCAGGAAGGGAGGGAGGGCGGCCCCCAGAAGACCTGTTCTTCCCTCTCCTATGTCTGCCATAGTGGTTGCTGGACCACCATCCACCTAGCACATAAAGTGAAAACCGGAACGTCTCCCTAGAATCCTTCCCTCCTTCCCTTCTCTTATCCTCCCACGTCTAGATCGGTGTCCCCTACACACACACACACACACACACACACACACACACACACACACACGAGTTTTTCCTTCTCATCAGTTCTAGAATCAAGCCCCTCCCTCTATCCTCAGCAGAACTCTCTCAACCCAGGCTGCCACATTAAAGTCATTTCTCACTGGCTTCCTACATCTGGTCTTACTCACGATAATCCAGCTTTTCAGAACCACCACCATGATCCTTCTACAACACAACCTATTCAATACACTGCGGGCCTAAAACCCCTTCATACTAACAATGGCTATATCTTTCCCCCTCTGCTCACTCAATCCTTGCAACACCTCAGTGAGGTAAATACTATACTTTACCCTGTTTTATAGATTATGAATCTAAGGCATCAAGACATTAACTCATTGCACCAGCTAGCAATCAGCAGGGCAGGGTGTTTGGCTCCACTGCCTCTCTGCCACCGTTTCACGCTGCCTCTCCAAGCGTCCCCACTGGCTGTCTGAGAACGCTACACTCCTTAGAACAACTTTCGGGGGCTCTCTGGCACCTGCCCTGCTGCTTCCCTATCATCTCCTGCTACTCCCTGGACTGCAATTTTTGCTCCAGAGTCCTGACTGGCTTCACACACACACACACAACACACTGCTTCATGCATGCCTTTGTGCAGGACAATCTCTCAGCTTAACACACCCTCCTGTACATTTCCCCATAACTACTTTCTATTCCAGTCAGTTTAAATCTCACCAGCGATTCCTCCTTCCAATCTCCCAAACAACCCAACAACCACCAGCCTGAGCTGAGTGGTCCTCCACAGTGCACCCACGGCCTCTGCCCTTGAAGTTTTCCCCTTGGTCCCCCCTCTAAAGTGTAGACTCCTCAAAGGTGGGACCCTGTCTCATTTGTGTCTGTGCATGCAGAGTATAGCATAGTGCCTGGAATGCAGTAGGTGCCCCATAAATGCATGTGTGCTGAGCTGCTCTGAGCTCTACCCACATCAGCGGGCTTTTCCCCACCCCACCCAAGGCCCTGGCCCTGGTCATTCCAGACACCCCAGTGCACAGCCATCTCTTTCTTCCCAGAATTCCCTTGGCCCATAGAATCTGTGCTATTTATTCAGTAATTAATGAATCTTATTCTGTCGTGTGGCACCTCCCACACCATAATCTTCATTATTATTTAACTTTTGTATTGATATTTTTTTCAAAAATTGCCTCCCCAATTAAAGGACAAACTTTTTGAAGATATAGGTTTGGGGCTGGTTTCACTTGTATTTTCACCCTCTGAAGTGCCTTGTGTATCTTAAGGGCTCAATACACAAAGGTGGTTGAATTCAGCAACCTGAGCAGGCCGAGATTGGACTATTGTCCACATGTTTAGGAAAGGGTGTGGTATGAGAGGCTGCTTAGAAAGGCAAAATATTTGGGGCTCAAAGGGATGTAACCCAGTCTCTTGTTTATCCTAAGATCCCACATCCTCACATCAGAGTCATCTGATGGCTTCAAAATGAATTTTTACTTAAGTGTAATAAAATATAGAGTTACAATTATGGATTCAAAAGCAGGAGTTACAAAGTATGCACAAAATCCAAAAATACCACTCTCTGCCCTCCATCAAGAAACCTGCTGGGCACTGAAGACAGTGCTACATGAAGCCCATGCTGGGGCAGAGAAAACCCACGTAGGCGTGGGCTCAGACTTGGCCTTTTACCAGACTGCCCCTCCCTGTCCTGTCTGGAAGGGACTCCACATGCAACAATAAAAAATTAAATGATGCACCATAAGTGTGTGCATCTTAGAAGAGACAGGTGAAACCTACCAAATGCAGAACACAAATGTTTTCACACAATAAACGAGAAAATCCCATGAAGCTTATGTCGAACAGTTGGATGAAAATATTACAGATTGTATATGAAGCCCACTCACTGTACCCCATGATCGCACTAATGTACGCAGCTATAATTTAATAAAAAATAAAAATTAAAAAAAATTAAATGAAATTTAATTTTCATTAAAAATAAAATGTATCCAGACCTACTATGTGTCAGGTACATAATGGGATGACCACAACAGATGCTGAATGGATACAAACATAAACGCCAAGAACCCAGAGCTCAAAAAGTATCCAAGATTAAAATATGTATTGAGCATCTTTTAATCCCCTCTCCTTTCTAGGACTAATGTATAATGAACCTGTAACAAATAAGAGCTCTGTGCTCTGCCCAGCGCTGACTTCTAGGACTACAGCAGCCTGCATGGTAAGTTCCTACCTTCCGAGGGTTAACAACCACTGTGTACAAGGAAAGATCAGACACAGTCCCCGTCCTCTGGGAACGTGCAGTCTAGTTTTGGAGACAGGCCCATTCTGTAAAACGTGTACAGTATTCTCATTGCTGCCATTACTGTACATGAGGACCAATCACACCAGACAGCCTAGGCTGGCACCAAGCACAGGTGCACCCCAGGAGCTCAGGAGATTCAGCCAGGCCTGGAGGAGTCGAGGGAGAGTATTACAAAGGGAGAAAAGGAGCTAGGAGAGGAAGGAGAAGGACAACGGAAGACCCCAAGGAGTTTTACTAGAAGGCAAATCTGATACTGTGGCATAGAGCTGTGTCTGACCAGCAATGGAGCCAATCACAGTCTAACCAGGAGTGATCTAACAGGGGAAGGGCCAAAGGGGTACCTTTAAGGCATATGGACTTGGAAGAAAGGTGTGGAATTGGGGCTATCATCCTCCCTGGGAACCTCCATTGATAAAACTGGGAGATACCCAGGCAAACTGGGATGAGATGGTCATCCTAGGATTGGAATAAAGTGGTAGCTCAAGCCACAGGCCAGCAGCAAACTTTTACTTGATGAGCATAGCACTGACAAATCTCTCAGCCACTTGCTACTCACAGTGTGGCCCACAGATCAGCAGAATCAACAACCCCAGGAGCCTGTTACAAACACAGACTCTCAGCTCCACTCAGACCTATTGAGTTAGAACCTGTGTTTTAACAACATGCCCAGGTGGCTCATTTGTACATTAGCGGTTGAGAAACACAGCTTTAGTGGCCCCTTTTCCTCTGGAGATTTAAGTCCCAAATCTAGGGCTCTTCCTTCCCCCACCCCCTCACAACGAGCCATACTTCCTACACCTTCTAGGGTGTCCAACCTTTCTTCTTCTCTTCCACGTATTGGAAGAATAAGAGTTGTCTTGGGCCACACATCAAATACACAAACACAAATGAAAGCTGATGGGCAAAAAATAATGTCCATGCATAATTCTTGCTGTTTCTGACACCACAGATAAGCAAAACAGTCCTCAAATAATTCGCATGTGGCCCATGAGCCACAGGTTGGACACCCCTGGGAGGCCCTTGCTTCCTACCCTATCACCTGATCACTGACAGTCTCTCCAGCTCATTTCTCTATGACTCATGAGACTCTAAAGAAAGCTACTCACCAGGTCTGACCTATCTCCCTGCCTTCCACCTCTTCAAGCATCTCTGACAAAAAGCAAAAGGTGATTCCAGGAGCCCTAAGCAGGGGCGACATGCCCCACCCTCTGGGCAGAGGAACAGGAGAGGGCTGTACTTCTCACTCAGGAGGTGAAGGTGAAGCATAAGTTTGGGAAATGACACCAGGGGAGAAAGAAGCCTATGCAAGATGACCACAGAGAAGATGCAGAAATTCTGGAGCTCTGAGTTCTACTCATTGCTTCAGGGGACATGGACACTCAGGACACACACCCCAGTCAGCCACACAGTAAGGGAAACGGAGCAGTCTGCAGGCCCAGGGCACGTCCGAATGCAGGCATTTTGCTGGTTAGCTAGTGACAGACAGCTTCGTCCAGGGCTCAACCTAGCTTTACTTCCTAGAGGAAGGGCATTTGGTTTCTTTTTTTTTTTTGGTTGCAGTTTTTGGCCGGGACCGGGTTTGAACCCACCACCTCTGGTATATGGGGCCGGCACCTACTCCTTGAGCCACAGGCGCTTCCTCTCTGTTGCTGAGAGAGGAAGACTGTGCTCTTAGGACCCCCAGAGCGTGGCACGGACCCCCTCCTAGCCTCTCTGTTGCTAAGAGGGGAAGACTGTCCTCTTAGGAGCCCCAGAGCGTGGCATGGCTCTGCCCACCTCCTGGCCTCTATTTTCCCTGAAGGGCCAGGGAAGGAAGCAGGAACCTCAAGCCACCTGCACTTGGCCTGATGGCCTGACAAATTAAATAAGTATTTAGAGTCCAGAGGCTAAGTCCAAGCCCTGGACCCGCTACCTTTTCACTAGATCTGGGGATTTTCTGAGAAGTATATTCAGAAGGCTTAGAGCCACGGTTACTGGATACCAGAGCATTCCAACTAAGAACTAAAGTGAGAAGCATGTAAGGAAAAATTTACCACAGTGAAATTTCATTCCCAGGGCCATATATTTAGGGATTGCAAAGATTACGCCATAATAAAAAGTTTTTTCAACTCAAAAAATACGTGGCAGCTGGGAACTGGGAGTGTATATAGAAAGAAAGTGAGTGAATTTCCTCATCTCTAAGAGAAAAAATTATTTTTATTTAAATAGTATTATCAAAAGAAGCCAAGCCATAAACAAAACAAAACACCCTGTAGAGATGGAAGGGGGACGAGGGTACCTGTCCAAAAGCTCTCACTGCCTCCCAGCTACTGTCCCCAGGTGCCGCCCCTCCCAGGGCCCTCAGAACCTGATTTCACTTCTCTTTCTCCCTGCACTCCAGAAGCCTCAAACAGAAGGTAGTCATGGCAGCTACTGGATGGGTCTCGGTGTCCCCTGGGAGAGACTGAGCGCTCTGTGGGCCTGCACGTTTTGGTGCCAGCTCCCGCCCTTCCACTTCTTCTTCTGTGGTGCACCTGCCAATGGCCCAGGCCTTCTTGGGGACAGACACTTCCTCCATGTGGCAGTCCATGCACCCTCCTCCATGGAGCGTGTAGGAGGGTGCATGGTCTACAGGGAGAGCGATGAGATGGGGGGAAAGGGAGCCAGAGCTGGCAGCCGCCCCCCACCCTCCATGCCAGCAGCATTTACCATTTCCTCAAGACTCACTTGATCAGGACTAAGGCCCCAGGGAGAAGTAGGGGGTAGGGTAAGCCAAGGGGCACAGAGGGTCTCCGGCTGTAGCCCGCTGGCCTCCGGCCCCCAGCATGTCTAGGGCGAGATGGGGGCTCTCTCTGTGTGATGCCATTCAGGCCCTGTCTTTTGCGAGGGGGGTGGGAAGGGGAGCCAAAGAAAAACATGTATTTATAACATGAACTTCCCTTCTCTCCTTCCCCTCTGCTAACTGATTAATTAAATGAATACAAAGGCCGTCTTGTTGGGAGCCCCAGCCCCAAGGACCCTCAGTGTTTTCTTTAAGCCGGCCTAGCAAACAGGAAACAAAAGGCTTAATTCTGTCTGGTTTCATGAAGGGGGCTGTATGTCACAGCCAGAGGCTGGGGCTCTGCCAGACCCCATGGAGCAGCCACAAGGCAGCTCGAGACCCCCAGCCTCCCAGCTGAGCCCACTGCCCCCCAAACACACATTCTTCCCCAACCCCGAGCGGAGGCTCAACTAGCCCTGGCTCTTGGGGGAAATGCCTACGCAGCGGGAGAGAAACGAAAAGAGCAGAGTGATCAGGCTCTAGAAGCAAACCTGTGAGGAAGGGAGGCTGAGGAATTTGGTCCACACGGCCATTAATAACAGAAGAAAGGGGGGGGCGAGTCTGGGGCTTTCTTGATGGTGTAAGATGAAAAATAACCATTTTCCAGCTGTCGCACTTCCTGCTCCTCGTGAATCTGTCAGATACGCCTGAGCTTGGCAGCCACACAGGTGG
This sequence comes from Perodicticus potto, assembly GCA_963574655.1. NCBI lineage: Eukaryota > Metazoa > Chordata > Mammalia > Primates > Lorisidae > Perodicticus > Perodicticus potto. The sequence continues at coordinate 72,735 of CAUYRH010149378.1, forward strand.
CACAATCTCCCTGTTACAGGTGGAAACTACAGCTCAGGGCAGAGCAGGCGAACTCACTGTACCCGGGTACCTTCTCCAGCCGTCCTTACATCTTTTTCTCTCCAGGGCTTTTCTGTGGCCATTCCTTACAGAGATTTTCCATATTTCCTGGGAGTCTTTACAACTTTGGTAGAGGAGGGTTGCTTTTCTTTTCTACCAGGGAAGAAAGCAATATTGGGAAGGATTTCAGCTGCACTGGGGATCACTTCAGGAGGTACAGTAGTTTCTTTCTTTCTTTCTTTCTTTTTTTGAGACAGAGGCTCAAGCTATCACCCTGGGTAGAGTGCTGTGGCATCACAGCTCACAGCAACCTCCAACTCCTGGGCTCATGCAAGTCTCCTGCCAATTAATTACAGCCACTGTGATCTATAGACTTATTTAATTACTGCCCAGGCTTGGGGGGTAGGTGCCCCTGAGACTGTCCATACAGGTGCTCTCAGCCTATCTACTAGGTCCAGGAAGCCAAGGGTCAAGCCACCCAGATCCCTGAGTTGGGATCTCTTTCTGAACCCCCATTTGACTGGGGATGAAGAGAGTCCCATTCTTTTGCTCCATAGCCTCCTGAGTGAGGCTCTGCTCCTGCCCTTCCTCAGGAGTTGGGGCTCCTGTTGGGGCTGTGCTGGGGCCTCCATGGGGAATTTCATGCTGAGGACCTCATGACAATGCAGAGTTGCCTCTGACCCCCTCTCTGCTCCAAAGCTGGGACGAAAGAGGTGTAGCCAAGCCTCTGAACAGATAGCAGTGGGGGTTAGCTGGAGATGCCCAAAGCAAGGATACACCTCCCCAGGGGTCCTGGGTTACAGCCACCTGTGCAGAGCTGGTGGGACTTCCGGAAAGACATCCTGGTAATCTCAGGGTGGGTAATATCTGCTTCTGCTCAACCCACCCCTCCCTCCTCCCTCCACTCCTCCTTCTTCACTCTCCCCTCACTCCCTTCCCCTTCATTGCCTGACTGCTGCTAAGTCCCCCTCCCCTTCTCTCCTTCTCCCCTGATCTCCCAGCTCCAGGCCATCTTCCTCTTCTTAAAAACTTCTAGTTTTATAACATCACCCACCTGCTTAAAATATTGTGAACTGAGGGTAGGAAAAAAGATGTATCTGGGGGCGGCACTTGTGGCTCATCGAGTAGGGTGCCGGCCCCATATACCGAAGGTGGCGGGTTCAAATCCAGCCTCGGCTGAATTGCAAAACAGAAAAATAGCCGGGCATTATGGCGAGCGCCTGTGGTCCCAGCTACTTGGGAAGCTGAGGCAGGAGAATCGCCTAAGCCCAGGAGTTGGAGGTTGCTGTGAGCTGTGTGATGCCACAGCACTCTACCGAGGGTGATAAAGTGAGACTCTGTCTCTACAAAAAAAAAAGGTATCTGGAACCAGTAAGAGAGAGGATAGAGGCATAATAAGACCAGAGGCTCCAGAGCAGACCAGCCTGGGTTCATATCCCAACTCTGCTTCTTTCTAGTCTGAGTATCAGTGTTTGCATCCAGATGTGTAAGTGTAGGAAGGGCAAATTAAGATGCAGTAACAATAAATACCTCCCTTGAAAAGTAATGCTTCTTGTGTAGTGGTCAAGAGATCATGCTGGGAACCACACTCCTCGATGTTGTCCCATCTTCCCAAAATTCTAGCCATGTGATGTTGGACAAGTTCCTCAGCCTCTCCATGCCTTGCTTTTGCCATATAGAATCTAAAAAAGTAGGGGGACCTCACCTAATGTGCATGATGCAATGGTACAGTTCAAAACTATTAAGAAATGAGCATAATGGTGATGGACGTGTTAATCAGTTTGATGTAACCATTTCACATTGTATATCAAAGCAGTACCCATAAATGCATCAATATACAAAGTTATGATTTAATAAAAAATAATTTTAAAAAATCTAAAAAAGGATAATGCTAATGCCTACCTCACAGCAGAGTTGGGAGGACCGAATCCACGTAAAGAGCCCAGAAGAACGCCCGGCATGTTGGAAGTGCTGGACACAGGCGAGTTATTATTACCTGGAGGGTTTGTGGTGGGAATTAAATTATCTGGAGCATACAAAGCACCTGGCCTGCTGCCTGGCATATAGTAAAGGCTCAACTGATGACGGCATCTCTCCCTTCACTAAAAATGTGTTGAATGAGTGTATTTTAAACTCACGGAGTTTTGCACTCATGTCAAAACATCCAAGCGGGAGCATTCCAGCAGCGAGCAGTTAACAAGAAGGGACATAGTCTCAGGGACATTGAAGCAAGAGTGGGATGTGGGGGTCCTCTGTATTGAGGGGCTGAGCAACCCCCTGTGTCAACCGGTGCAACCCCAGACCAGAGGGCAGAAGGGCCAAGTTCCCCTGCTGTGAGGATACAGCATAAGGACCCTCCTATGTAGAAGGATGCCCCTCATCTGGTGTAGGGCATGGATAGGGGACTGGGAGCTGCAAACCTCCCAGCTTGGGAATCCGCCCAACCTACTGAACATCATCTGGGTTCTCAGGACACCCCTTGTGTCATCTCCCAGTGAGAAGCACTGGCAAAGGCCAGGAAAGGACTATTGCTCTGAGGAAGGTTGAGAGGTAGTGGGCCTGGCGTGGGGAAGGGGGTGCCAACTGCTTTTATCAAGTGATCAGAAATCTCTCTGAGTCCAGAGGACCCTGGTGCAAAAGCAGAAGCTTCATGCAGATCTCTGCCTGCTGTCCCGGTTACACAACAGCTCCCCATGCAGGGCTCAGTGAGGACCAGGAAGGCAGGGCTTATGCACAGGCATCCAGATTTGACTTTGGAAAGACCTGAGACATCACCTTGCTCTTGGCCGTTCCCTCTCCTAGGGGCCCTGCCAGCAGCTTAGAGCTCGGAATAGCCACCAACCGGCCCCCCGATGCTGCCTTAGCTTGCAGAGGTCCTTCCCAACATACGTGATACAACACTCTGGTGAGAAATGTATAATCCTCCTACCACTCTGAAAATGGGGAAACTGAGGCTTGGAAAAGTTACATGGCTTGCCCAACGCCGTATGTCTGGAATGTACTCCATTCCAGCCTTAAATCTGAGTCCCCTGCTCGGAAACTTCGCAGTGCTGCTGCTTATTACAACCCGCATCCTACAGGTAAGGAAAGGGCTTCAATTCACAGAGTCCCCTGTCTGCACCTGTTCCCAAGCCAAAGTCCCTCCCTGCGCTGGGGCTATTTTGTCCCTGGGTTTGAGCATGGGAGTAGGAGGGGCCAAGTGACCACAACCACAGGACAAAGTGGCCAAGAGTCGTCATAAGAAGAACCGGCTCTATGTCATGCACACGTTTGTAAGTTGTAAGCCTTAGAGGGAGAAAGAGAGGCACATAAATTAAAGTGGCCCACTTGTATGCACACATGCACACTGGCACGGACAGAAGGCTGGCTTTAAATGGAAAAAATTAGCAGCTTGAAACAGTAAAAAACCTCAACTTTGCCTCAGAAAGATGCAGGGCAACTTCACAGAGTTTTATGTGGCCCATAAATTAGAGCTGAGAAAGGGCCTCTGCAGCATTCCTCTGTAGAGAGGAGGCTTTCTGCAGCGCAGATACGCTGTGTGGCAGCATTACAAATGTCCCAAGCAGTTTATATACAACAGCACAGCATGAGTTTGCTGGGGGATATTGGAGCTGGTAATTGCTATTCTAAAACTGGCCTTGTAAGCTTGAAGAAATGTTTTGAGGGGGGAAAAGAGCCAATTTAAGAGCTTTATAAAGCCATAAATGCCTTCTGAGCAAACCAAATGTAATCTATCTAGAGAGACATGTCATCCCTCAAACTCAATGGCAGAGCCCGCAAAGCTGCACAGTTGAGAGAAGTGACCTGAGGGTCCCCCCTCAGCAAGTGGCCCGTTCACCTGTGTGGAGGCAGGAGACTGTCCCAGGTGACCCCAGGACTGCCATCAGCCCACAGACAGCTCATAGCTATTTTCCCTGTCAGCCTCTCCTGATTCCTTCCCTCAAATAAGCAGGACCAAACCCCTCTGCCCTGGCTGGCCATGGTTCCCTGAGTGCTCCCCAGGTGACTTTCCCTCTCTGTGGCCCTCTGATGCAAGGAGAGGCTGGAGACCTGAGAGGGAAGGCAGATGGGCCCCCAAGTTGGCCTCAGTCCCTCATCCAGAAAACGGGCTGCCATCTCCCTTCCAGGGTTGCTGCAGTAGTTAAGTAAGAAAATGTACATAAAGCACCTGCCACATTGCACTCAATAAAGGGAAGCTATTACTATTTTATTGTTGTCATTACTATGGGAGGAACAAGCGTGCCCTAGGCAGAAGGCATTCTTGTGAGTCTCCACCTTCCCCAGCCTTAACTCCTAACCAGTTCCACAATGTCAGGTTTTTTTTCTTTTTTTTCTTTTTTTAGACAGAGTCTCACTGTCACCTTGGGTAGAATGCTGTGGTGACATAGTTCACAGCAACCTCAAACTCTTGGGCTCAAGTGATCCTCCTGCCTCAGCCTCCCAAATAGCTGAGACTATAGGTGCCCACCACAATGCCCAGCTAGTTTTTCTATTTTTAGTAGAAATGGAGAATCACTCTTGCTCTGGCTGGTCTCAAACTCCTGAGCTCAATCAATCCATCTGCCTCGGCCTGCCAAAGTGCTAGGATTACAGGTGTGACCCCAGTGCCAGGACCCTAGCATCAAGTTAAAGGACATCATGCCTGAATTCCCACCAGCAGGATTCAAGGATGGACACTGGCCCAGCTTTCCCCCGGAAACAACTGCAGTACCTGTTGCCTGATTTAATTTGCCCTTATCTCCCCAAGCTGCTTTCAGACACATTCTTTAGCTGCAGTGCCTGTGAACGAGCCCACAGTCCTGCCCTGGCCTCTCACCGCTGTGCCGGGACCCGAGTCCACCGCCAACCCTGATGATCAGCTCAGAACCTCCTCACGACAGTAAGATGTGTGAATTTCCCCAGGTTTATGGTTAGAAAAACGAAGACTCTGAGAGACCCAGTGGAATAGAAGCCAGATTCCTGCTCCCTAACCCTGTGCCCTTGCCGCACCTTTGCCCCATCCCCAGTCTCCTGCTCACGTCTTTTCACAGTGCCCTCTGCCACAATAATCCTGTACTGTGTCTGGATGTCGATATTTCATCACAGAAAACAAAAGCTATATAATGCACAATTACCCACTTTCCATTGTGTTTAAACAGCTCTATTGACAGCACAAAGCACCACACTGGAGCAGTGGAAAAGGATTCGAGATCAAGCTTCCAGTGAAACGTGTTTTTAGTTATACATATTTTCATAGTTTTTGCAACACCTTATTAAAGTTGAAAGCTATATATAACAGCATTACTGGTGATGCTTTTCAAGACTACTGAGGTTGGGTTTCGTCACAACTCAAAGCAAATTTGACCTTGCTCCCTCTGAATAGATGTTTCCCATGTCCTCTTCCAGCCTTCCCGAGCGGCTCCCCCAACTCCACACCCCACCACACACACACACCCCAGTACAACTTTTGAACAGGGGAGTCAAGAGATGCGACCCTTATCGAAGGTGCTGGCAGGTGGCTACTCTATGGCAGACATCTACTGCTCGATCCCCAAATTGGGACAGTGTAGGTCTTCTCTGATCCACCTGCCCCCACAACTCCCTTATACGGGAATTATCTTGCCTAATTGCTGTGCCCCTAAAATCATGCCAACACCTTTCCACCTCCAGGATGTTTCCAAGGCCACGGTTTGTTCATGTTTTGTTTCTTCTGCCATCTAAGTTCCCTCTTATCATCCTTGAAAGTACATTCAATCCACTCACAAAATATAATAAAATCAACACACATGCAGCAGCCTAGTGCCCGGAAAGTATCCAGGAGGTAGAATGACAAGACCTGTATTTGAATCCTGCCTATGCCACTTGCATCAGCTGGGTGTCCCTGAGCAAGTCTCTTCATGGTTTTGTTCAGCCAGCTACAAAAGAAGAGTTGCAACTATGGGATTGTAAGGGTCTTTCCAGTCCGAAGACTCCTAAATGAATGCCTCATGAGGTTTTCTGCAAAGTATTGCTTTTGTACCTACTAGGCACTTGGTGCCATAAAGAATAAAAAGATGAAGACGCAGCTCCTGTCCTCAGGGACTCTACAGTTTTACCGAGGAGACAGGCATCTGAGAACAAAAAGTGAAATTACGGAAAATATTTTCAGCCCTAGATCAAGATAGCAATATATGAAAAGTCATGAGGCAATACATGATTAGATGCCAAATGAATTGTGCAGGCAATAATTGCTGGAGGCCAAGGAGTTCAGAGGAGGAGAGAGTGCTCAGGGACAGGCTGGTCACAAAGCGCTGTACTTAGGAGGTGGGTATTGATGCTGGGCTTGAAGGATGCAGGCACAGATTTGCATCTGTGGGAATAGCCAGGAAGAGCCCAGGTAAGTGGACCTTCATGAACAAATGCCCACAGGTGGCCATCAGGGGGCAGGGGCAAGGCATCAACTAATTAAGGGTGGAAATGAGATTTCATGCTGAGAAACGAAGGAGGGAGACCAGTGCAGAGGGTGGGCCAGGAAGGGTTTTTAAGTGGCAGGCTGAGATACTTCAATCCTACCTAGTAGGCAACCGGAAGCCAAGAAAGTGAGCGGCAGAGCATGGTACTTTGAGAGAATTCATCAGGCAATGACCCGCACAATGAATTGGAAATGAGAAGCACTGAAAGCAGAGAGAAGGTAGTTGCGGCAATCCAGCATCTCAACTAGGGTGGTGGCACTCGGGAGGCTGTGACATGACAGGCACAGATGGGAAAACAGCTTTGGCCTCTGATACGTTGTGAACAGGCTGACCATGTAATTTATTGCCGGAACTTGGGCATTTTTGAGAGTGAAAAGGGAGCTCTAACATTTACACTGGAAAACAGAATTAAACCCGGACTGACTTGGGCAACTGGGGATGTCTGGCTACCCATCACCCAGGGCGGGGAGCAGAGGAGGGAGAAAAGAAGGGAGACTGCCAGATTTCAAGCTTGGAAGGTGACAGGGACAGGCGGGAGGATGGGAGAAGAAAGAGGCATAGAGAGACAGAGAAATAAGGGATAAAATGACTTTGTTTCAGAGAGGAGTTTGCTCCAATCGAGTGGCCAAAATTTTGATTTCTTTTCATTTTGAATAGAAGAACTGTATCTTAGCTAAATCACTACACAGGTGCAGATATTTGTTAAATTGACTTGAGACAATAGAGACCTGCTGAGTTTAATCTGAAGAGGACTAATGGTTGGGGAGCTGGGGGTAGCCTACTCCTCTTCCCTTGGTTTTGTTTGTTTATATGTATGTGCTTAGAATTTCAACAGCAGTACCTCTTGGCGGGTTTGTCCCTGTGGCCATCGGCAGCCCAGGCAGTCTCATTATGAACTGATGACTCTAATGTGGGCCACAGACATAAGATACTGAAATAAATGGCCAGCGCTATCAGAAGAAGCTCAGCAAACCTTGCTTTGAGCAGGATCGGAAAATCGGGGAATTAAAGTCACCTATAGGCCTCTTCCCACCAAAGTGCAGAAAATGAGGTGTAAAAAAAAAAAAGAAAGAAAAGAGGAAAATCACCCTAAAAATATCAAGAGAGCAAAACTGCAGGCTTCCCCTGTCCTGAGTTTATCGGGACTGTGGTGTGCAGCAGTTCAATCACACCATCAGCACCAACTTCTGCTCTGTCCTGTTCATCCTGAGATGAACCCAGCACCCAGCACCCGACTCAGGAAACCTGAGCACTTTTCTGCAGGCCGCTGCCCCCTTTCCTTGGGACTCTGTGTCCAGGCTCATGCTCACACTTCGTTTTAAAGGGGCGGGGAAGAGGGTAGAAGGCTGGCTGGGTCTCCTAACACCGTTCAGAATAGGATCTTACACAACTCTGTGACCCAGAAATTTGAGGCAGAAACGAACCTTTGGCTATGAATTATCCAGGTACCAGTGGCTGCAGTTACCTGATAAAGCTAATCTCCCTAACAGTGTTGATTACTACGGAGTTAACAGTACAGGGATTTGGGGTAGGACAAAAGTTGCCTGGCCCAGTGACTCTCCTTGAGCTGCGGAGAACTTGCTCCAATCCTCAGAGTTCCCTCATAGAACCTTCTGATAGAATCAACCCCACAAGTCTCCCTGGCTGATGTGCCAACACTAGCAATCATGAAAGAAAGACACTGTGGTCTGCAGTGGTTTCCCATCCTTTTTTGCATGCACACCCCTGAGGGCTGCAGTGAGCTCTTGTCAGTAACAGTGGATCCTTGCAGCAGTGAATCTCTACTGGGGGCAGAAGACTCCAAAAGCGATCTGCAAGAATAAACTGAGGGTGGCAAGTCTTTGGCAAAGCCTTTCCCAATCCTCCAACCCCTGGGGAGGTTCAGATCTACCCCCCACAAGGAAAGGCAGTCCTGTCTCTCTCTTTCCCCTGAGAATTCCTGGACAGAGAACAAGTCCATTAACAAATCAGAAAACTTAGCCACTTTTGCCTAACTTCCTATGAACACCAATCAGCTGTATGAATCACCTCACCCTCTTAACATTCATTTCCTAACCTCTAACATGGGGGTGGTGATAATAAAAAGCCTGCCTCCTAGGGCTGTTGGAGGATCAGTGAGGCAATAAAAGTGCCTGCCACATAGTAGGAGCTTAACAGATGTCTGGGTTTTAGTTCAGTTGACATTTTAACAGTGTGATTAGTGCTGCCATGAAGTTGATATTTTCTAACTAGTGGGTATTTTCTCTGAACAAGACTCAGAATGATTCTCCATCACGATTAATCTCTTTGCCGAATAATAAAGCAGATAAAGTCCAAACTGGAGAAGAAAAGTGAACTATTTCTGTTCATGGATGACATGACCCTGTATTTCAAAAATCCCAAAGTCCACAAGAGAGCTACGAGAAGTAATGAACAATTTAGCAAAGTTGCAGGGTACACAATTGCACACAAGAATCAGTTGTGTTTTTGTGCACACCAGCAACAAACAATCTGAAAAGAAAATTAAGAAAGCAATTTCATTTACAAAAGCATATTTAAAAAAATAAAATGCCTAGGGATAAATTTAACCAAGGAAGTAAAAGACTTGTATACAGAAAACTAAAACATTAGCGAATGAAATTAAAGATGTAAATAAATGAAAAGACATTCTACCTTCATAGATAGGAAGACTTAATATTGTTAAGCTATCAAGACAGCTTAACAAGCAATCTACAGATTCAAAGAAATCTCTATCAAAATTCCAAAAGCTGCAGAAAAGGAAAAGCTAATCCTCAGATTCAAAAGAAATTGCAAGGGGCCCTAAATAGCCAAAACAGTCTTAAGAAAGAAGAATAAAGTTGGAAATCTCAAACTTCCCAACTTTAAAATTTATCACAAATCTACAGTAACCAAACAGTGTGCCACTGGCATAAGGATGGACATATAGGCTAGTGGAATAGAATCAAGAGTCCAAAAATAAATCTAAACATCTATGGCAAATTGATTGTTGATGGGCACCACGGCCATCCAATGGAGAAAGAATAATCTCTTTAATAACTGGTGCTGAGACAACTGGATTTTCAGATATGAAGGAATAAAGTTGGACCCCCTACCTCATACCACATACAAAAATTAACTCAAAATGGATTGACAACTCTTAAAACCATAAAACTCTTAAAAGAAAACATAAAGAATAAATCTTCCTAACCTTGAATTTGGCAATGACTCTCAGCTATGTGTCACCAAAAGCGTAAACATCAAAAGAAAAATATATAAAATTAGACTTCATCAAAATTAAAAACCTTTGTACATCAAAGCACATTATTGAGAAAGTCAAAAGACAATCCCCCCAGAATAGCAAAAACTGTTTGCAAATCATGTATGTGATAAGGTTTTAATCCAAGATATATAAAGAACTCCTACAACTCAACAACAAAAAGATAACCCAATTTAAAAATGGTCAAAGAACTTGAACAGACATTTTTCCCAAAAATGATATATAAGTGTCCAATTAGCACATGAAAATAGGCTTAATATCATTAGTCATTAGAAAAATGCAAATCAATGCCACACTTCATACCTACTAGAATGACTACAGTAAAAAAAAAAAAAGAAAAAAAGAAAGAAAGGCAAAATAACAAATGTTGGTCAGGATGTGGAAAACAATTTGGTGGTTCCTCAAAAAGTTAAACATAGGTCTGGCGTGGTAGCTCACACCTGTAATTCCAGCACTCTGGGAGGCTGAGGCAGGTGGATGGCCAGAGCTCAGGAGTTCAAGACCAGCCTGAGCGAGAGGAAGACCCTGTCTCTACTAAAAATAGAAAAATTAGCCAAGCATTGTGGCAGGCACCTGTAGTTCCAGCTACTTGGGAGGCTGAGGCAAGAGGATCACTTGAACCCAGGAGTTTGAGGTTGTTGTGAGCTGTGACACCACGGGCGCACTACCCAGGGTGACAGAGGGAGACATTGTCTTAAAAAAAAAAAAGTTAAACATAGAATTACCTAGAACATGATCCAGCAATTCAACTCCTGGGTATATATCCAAAAGAACTAACAATAGGGACTCAAACAGATACTTTAATACAATGTTCACTACAACATTATTCACAATAATCAAACATGAAAACAACACGAGTGTCTATCAGCAGATGAATGGATAAATAAAATGCTGTGTATACATTCGATGGAATATTATTTGCCCATAAAAAGGAATGACATTCTCATACATTGTAAAGCACAGATAAGCCTTAAAAAACATTATGCTGAGGGCGGTACCTGTGGCTCATCGAGTAGGGTGCAAACCCAGCCTCCGCCAAACTGCAAAACAGAAAAATAGCCAGGCATTGTGGCGGGCGCCTGTAGTCCCAGCTACTCGGGAGGCTGAGGCAAGA